>JAFBJT010090377.1:51547-70381 GCA_016785325.1 Chascanopsetta lugubris
GAATTTTTTTTTTGGACATACTAAATGTCTGTAGAGCTTGAATGACAGTGAGGGCTACCATAGGTTCTCCGTGGATTCAACACGCAACTTCTACGGGTCACCAAATCGTACACACTGCACCTTTAAGTGTGTTTTTGTAACGTCTAACCTGTCCGTAAGTAAACTCACATGTTCTACAGCCGAAAGTTGCCCTCGCCACTTCAAACCGGGAAGAGCCCCCACTCAGAGCTCACAGTGCATCACTGTGTCAAATAGTTGCAAAGTGCATCTGGGGTCACAGTCTGAAAGTCTTTGTGATGCCACCTCATGAGGACATCACATGAGCGCTCACTGCCAAGGATACAGTTAGGACCCCCCCCCCGCCCACCACCCCCCTTGCATGGGAGGGCTGCCCAATATGCTGCCTGAACAAAATGGGAGAGGACAAACAGGGTTCCATGAGTGAGGTTAAAGGAAAGAAAAACAACAACATGGACAGGAGGTCCGAATAGAGGAGATGAGAATGATTTATCTGGAGAAAAAAACAAAAAAAAATCATCCTCAACCCTTTGGGTAAGTTCATATAGGGGTCCCTCTGCCGCGTTATCTTTACCATGAGTGGGTAAACCCACCACAGCACACACACACACACACACACACACGTCTCCGCCTCACAGAGAAAAATGTAAAGCTCCTCTATCGCCCTCCCCCCCCTCTCTCTCTCTCTTCTGTCGGCTGTGTGTGTGTGTGTGTGTGTGTGTGTGTGTGTAGGTGTGTGTGTGTGTGTGTGTGTGTGTGTGTGTGTGTATGCTGTGACCACTGCATCACATAGCAGAGCAGGGAAGGCTGAGAAAGAAAAAAAAATAAAAAAAAAACGATCCCGTTCCAGCTGAGGGATCCATGCCGGAGTGTCACTCCAGCTGCAGATCCACCCTCAGCTTCAGCCAATGTGTTTGCTGGCTGGGGGAGGCAGCCATTCAATGGCCTCTTCCACGTTGGGAGGAGAGACGCCCAGGGTTAACCCTGGCCTTGCTGGGGCAGACAGGGGGCAGACACAGCTAAAGAGCCAGCATGCCAGGGAAGATGAATGTGCTGCTGCTTTGGGTGAATTACAATGAGCTTAAGCCTGGAGCCAATCCAAAACAGAGATAGGTTGGATCTAGTAAATCTGCTTTCGGTCGTGCCCGGCCAATACGTGGCCGTGAAAAACGGTTGTTTACAGCCCCCTGTTACGTTATTGGTAACATGGAAATAAATCAATGCGCCCCGGTGGGTGGCTTCCCAGCGTTTCTTTATACTTGCGGGGCAATAGTGGCCGTTCTCTCCGCACGGTGCTCTCAGCAAACAGTGCAACAACTGCTGCAGCGTTATTCCCCATTCTGCTCACACCGGTGCCGGGCTACACAAACTAGCTGCTATGCCAAACATTCTTCAGTCAGCTCACTCATTCATTCGTTCATTCATCCCCTCCTCCTCCTCCTCCTCCTCCTCCTCCTCCTCATCCTGCTGCTCCTGCTACTCCGCTGTCCTCTTCACTATCCCTCCACTACGCCACAGCCTAACCCTGCCCCTGCACCACTATCTATCTCACTATCTGCCTGCCTTTCTAGGCCACTGGGCCCCTCCCACTTTCATTCATACAACGCCTCATTTTGTTTTCATGCAGCCTGGGTGGGGGGATGGAGAGAGGGAGAGGCAGCGAGGATGAAGGGATGATTTCTCTCATGCTTCAACAGCAAGGAGGAGGAGGAGGAGGAGGAGGAGGAGATAGTAGCATCCTGGAGGGCTTACCTCTCATTAGGCTAAACACACACACACACACACACACGCGCGCACGCACACACACAAGTAAACCCTCACTGTGTCATTCATTAATTTGCTTGCTACTTCCCTTTACACATGCAAACCATATCTACAAGCACACACACACACACACACACACACACACACACACACACACACACACACACACACACACACACACACACACACACACACACACACACACACACGCGCACGCACACACACAAGTAAACCCTCACTGTGTCATTCATTAATTTGCTTGCTACTTCCCTTTACACATGCAAACCATATCTACAAGCACACAAACACACACACACACACACACACACACACACACACACACACACACACACACACACACACACACACACACACACACACACACACACACACACGCAGTCCCACTAAGGGTTTTAAATGCAAAGTCTGATCAAAGGTGTGCCGTGTTTACTTTTCATTTGGCCGTGGCAGTAAAGAGCCCTGGCTGCTCAGTCCCCAGGGAAGAAACATGGGAGAAGGTGCACAGCCAATCACATGCAGCCACACACAGCAACACTTCCTGCTCTTAACACATAAAAACCTCCCCTTTAATTGGTAGTGTTGTCTGCAGTCGAAGTGCTAGGAACAATAACAAAACACGTTTTTACCCCAGAGCATTTGCTCAGAAGAACACACACACGCACTCACACACACACACACACACACACACACACACACACACACACACACGTACACACGCGCACACAGATGCGGCTGCCGGATTCACGTTTACTATATTTGGCCACGATGGGAGTCCTAAGCTTCAAAAGCTTTGCTATAAATGCTTCGAGTGATCTGATGTAAGACATTCACCCTGAGAGAGTGAAGGGGAGAGGCGGTGGGGGGGGAGGGTGAGAGGGAGGGGGAAAGGGGGGGGTGGGGGGGATCAGTGTAAACAAATGATCACGGGGAGGGCGAGAGTGATACTGTCATCAGAAATGAAAGCAAGAAGAACACAGAGATACAAACACACGCTAAAGGCAAAGGTCTGTTTGGGCTCAGTGTGATGACCCAAAGAGGTGAGCTGGGGGAGACAGGAGAAGAGGAGGGAGAGGTAAGATGAGGGAAATAATAAGTGATATTTTCCACTTCAAAATGACGTTACTTGATCCAAATTGTATAGAAAAAGTTTGATTATATCCATGATCAACTTGAGGAATGAACAGATGTATTCGCTGGATTGAATCATCGCCCCATCCAGTGCAACAGGAAAACGCTTTCTCTCATTCTCTCTCACTCCTGTGGCCAGAATGACAACGGCAGGTCGTCTGCGAATCACATATGACATTGTCAGTCCTACTACTCAGCATCCGTCCTCATAAGTCAATCAAGAGGAGAAACAAGCTTTTCAAATCAACAAAAATAGCACGATTAGGAAGAGTATGAAAAACACGATGGGGTGTTTTTTTCAGTCATCTTCAAAAATGCCACCATGACTTTCTACCTAATGAATTGCTGGATATTCTTCTATTCTTCTGTACATTTTCATTCGAGAGCCGAACCTGAAGTCTAATTTTCAAAAGAGAAGTCGACAGCCACTCGCTTCCTCTTGCCCTGAGTTTACTCTGTCGCAGATATCGAGATATGTTCCCCGCTGTTACCGAACAGACCGAGGCCGATGCTCTCTCTAAGTGAAGTCAACACAGAGTTATCCTCCAGAAGTCTCGGCACATTTCCTTCCTTTCGATCATCTCTATTTATATGATCCTGTGGGGCGAGGAGTGTGACACCGTGCGCTGTCTCTTTACAGTGTGTGTGACTCACACACTGAAGCCTGCATCAAAAGTAGATCAATGTTTGGACAAGCCATTTACGCATGTCCACAAGGACAGAGACGGAAGTAGCTGTGTGTGGGGAGCCGAATACATATACGTACACACACTCACACACACACACACACACGCGCGCACGCCCACAGAAAACACACGCATCACTCGGTAATGAGATTGGCTGCTTTACCATGCCAAGATGTTTCATGTCACTGGATCACAAGGTGTTTATCGACCACAACGTGTATTACAGGTGGAAACACACCGACACACAAGCGCTTACGCACAGGCTACATGAAGCAGAACTGTAAAGGTGCAGTGTGTACGATTTTGGTCATTTCTGTCACAGTACTACAGCACAATTACATGCCGACATTTTCATGAATGTATAATAATGGAAGCGTTTGATTTTTTCCATTCCCTTAAAAATGAGCCCAGTAGTTAGTCATTAGTAAAAATGAGTAAAGGTGGACGTACTCAACATCTATTGAGTTTTAATGACAAGTGAAGTCGACCCAAGCTTCTCCTGCAGGCTCAGCAGGGTGAGGGTGAGGTGACGCATACAACATGCAACTTCACCTCTAGAGGTCACCACATCGTACACAACGCACCTAACTTTAAGCGCAATCAATCGAATTAAAGTTCATTGTTTTAATGCTCAATAAAATTGTAGTTTTTATTTATTTTTTTTTATTTTTTTTGGAAATGCACGATGCATTTGTTTCTGAAGATAAATCAGTAAGTAGTGAGACCACAACAACTAGACTTCTCTTGCAGGAAGTGGAAAACACAACCCTGTGCTCTCAGCGCCCTCCTGTCACACATCACTGGGACTCATGGGAAATATATCCGGTCATTCCTCCTCGCTTTAATCAACTCATTTTGTTGAGTTTTCTTTGAGTGTTTTGTCGTTTTTAACTGTGTATCGTTAAAGGTCATGAAACAAATGATATGTATACATATAGTAATAAATAATATTGATTATAAATGGGCATAAAGTAAGGTTGAACAATTTACAGAGGAAATAAAAAGGAAGAGGTAATCCTCGGTAGGGGGTCTGTACCAAACGTAGAACATTTCTGGCTGTAACCTGGCGGATCTCCGTCACTTCACCTTCATTTATAAAGGCATATTTTGATCTCATTCTTTTGTTCGGCTCAAGCACAAAATCATGCGCCTTCATTGTATCTGCCAACATGCCGCAACCTGTCAAGTGGATTACTTAAGTAAACAGTAACACTGTGAATTCCTTCACATTACAGAGCGAAGGTCTGTTCATAAATAGCAGCGAATAATATCTCCATCTCTGCTGCCAGTCAATAAAGTGAAGCACTTTAAATAAATGAGGCCACCGTCACAACACAATAAGATGATGATACCAGTTACAGGGCTGTTGCAATCGAGTGTCTCTGCGTGTCCTTGGTCTTCAGAAGCGGTGTCTTCCACTCCAACCTCCAGTGATGCACGCTCCCAAATAAAGGTGCAGTGTGTACGATTTCAGTCATTTTTGTCACTTTAGGAAAATGTTGGTTTGGAATTGTGTAGTCATATTTTTCAATCACCGAATGGCATTTGTGTTCCCATGACCCGAAAAGGTGCAGTGAGTGAGGTGGAGTGATACGTGTCGTATCCATCAACTCACCCTCACCCTTCTCAACATGCACCTGCCATCGTGCCACTCACCCAGTCTCCCTTAAAGGCACAGTGTGTACGATTTTGATCAGTTTGATCGCTCCTCAAACGATTGCAAAACAATTACATACTGACATATTTATAAATTTCTCATCATCTAAATGTTTTTTTTTTTCCATGACCCTTAAATGATCCCTTTAAGGTAGATTTACATGAGGAGGGGCGTCCTCTCTACGGGGGCCGCCATGTTTTTTTGCAGTAGCCCAGAGTGGACCTACCGAGCATCCTTTGAGTTTGAATGACAACTGAAGTCTACCTCCTGCAGGCTCAGAGGAGTCGGGGGTGAGGAGGCGGACGCAACATGCAACTTCACCTCTAGATGTCAGCAAATCTTATACTCTGCAGATTTCAACGTACGGTTCGGCTTATTATTGAAAGCTGCTTGAGAAATGAATACGATTTCCACTGTACGGTCGTTGGGTGAGCAGAGCACGCCCATACTGTACATGAGCACATGTTGATGACAAAACACGATCATAAAAGGGTGAATCAGGCTTAACGACTTTGGTTTTGCTCCCTGCTTTGTCTGTCTCTTCATTGATTTCTGTGTCTGTCTTCCTCTGTGCTGGCCAGCCCTGCTGGCCCATCTTGTTACCATGGAGATGAGTCCAGACATAGACTGTCTGCAGTAATTAGCTGCATGCTCCCAACAGGCGTTTTCTTAGATTCCCCTCTAGTCATCACTTGTGTCTTGTCTTTTAATCATGAAGCGAAATTCTATTTTATCTCTCGACCCCCCTGAAAGATCCAGGTATTCTCCTCTCTGCTCCATCTCCTCCTCCTCCTCCTCCTCCTCCTCCTCCTCCTCCTCTCTTCTCGACCCTCGTGTCCCACCCAACCATTGTCTCTGGCCCCAGGTGACAAATTTGCTCCTTCAGAAAGCAACAGCTACTAGATCTCATTACAGACAGTCGGTGAGGAGCCACAATCAATATGTCCAACTGATGGTCCACCTCACCAGTCCTTATTCTCTTCTCCTTCCACACACACACACACACACACACACACACACACACACACACACCAATTAGAGCTGTGAACCAAACATGAGTAGTGATAGTCACAAATTCTTTTCTCATCTCCTCTCCTGACTCCAAATTAGCGGCAATAAATTGCTCACACCATCGAAAATAACTCCTTGTTGTTTGGTAACCGGTTTCGATACCTCAGCAAAATTCAACACAGAGTCACAGAGGAGAGTGGGAAAGAGCCTGGAACGACCTGGTGCATCCCAGATGAAAATGTTTGATCGTTACCATCCGAGACCTGTCCTCTGTTACATCACCCTGTCCACTGCCGTATCTGAGCCTTCATCTTTCCTCTTCACCTCCCTTAAAACAACTTTTCCTTTGCCCCGCTACTTCGTCTTAAAGGTGCAGTGTGTAGGATTTGGTGACATCTAGTGATGAAGTTACATGTTGTATCCATCACCTCACCCTCGCCCTTCTGAGCGTGCAGGAGAAGCTATGGTTGACTTCGCTTGTCATTCAAACTCAAAACCCCCTTCCCCACGTAAACATTTAGATTGTCTTTGAAAATGGAGGTATGTGATTGTTTGGAAATCTTTGTAGAAGTGAGAAAAATGAGAGAAATCGTACACACTGCGCCTTTACATTTTGTCACTGCGCCACCAGCAGTGGCACTTGGCTGTGGGCTGCACTTCTCCTGACATTTAGACGGAGACATGAAATACACACACAAAAACAAAGACGCACTCAGACCACAAACAAACGCTTGTGCAGACGCTGCTGCAGTCAACACAGTCTCTCTCTCTCTCTCTCTCTCTCTCTCTCTCTCTCTCTCTCTCTCTCTCTCTCTCTCTCTCTCTCTCTCTCTCTCTCTCTCACACACACACACACACGTCCAGGAGGTTTTGCTGACAGGACAGTTTGGTGACAGTGGCAAGGTGATGGAGGGATGCAGCAAGAGAACATCCATCTCACAAGTGAGACATCTACATTACCAGTCGGATGATTGTCCTTCACGTTATAATACACTAAGCATCACTCAAACATGCATCAAGAGTCTCCTCCACACACTTTGGACCAGTTGCAGAGACCTAATGAAGGCAGGGCGTCACGTCGACAAGTCCATGTGCGTCTGCCACGCCCAGAGAGGCAACGTGAGAAACAGCGGTGGCTGAGCGAGGGGCAACCTCCGGTGCAGACGGACGAAAGGCAATAGGAAGTGAAACAACTTGCAGTTCACAGGGTGGCCACTGGGGGCTGACTCCAAAAGGGAGCAAATCCCCATAGACTGCCATGTTAAAATGGTCAAGCTCAGAGATGAATTGAACGATGTTTGAAATTGCGCATATTTGAGGGTGTGGCCTCTTGACTGACAGCTGGGGCGACCCGGCACGAACCGCGGTCGTTCTTCACTGAGACCCAAAACAAAAGTGTGACCAACTCTTGGGTTTGTTTATGTCTGTACCACGTGAGATCAGAACACCAGAGATATGTACACGTTCACCCCAGATCTGATCTAGGAGCAGCTGTGTCATGAACGGGGTATTTTTAATATGTCTTTCTGCCTCAAGGACCCACTATTCCCCCAAATAAGCCCCAGAAAGTGAGAGAGAGTGAGAGAGAGAGAGAGAGAGAGAGAGAGGCAGAGAGAGAGAACTCAGATTGCCATCTCTCTCATTGACTCCGTGTCCTCAGTTGACACAGAGAAAATGTTTATCAAAGAGCCGATTGTCACAAATTCCGTCTGGTTCTTCCTCTCGTCTTTCCTGCCTCCATCATTCTCACTTTCCTCTCTTCCTCCCACTACCTCTATTTCTATCCCACCTCCCTGCCCTTCTTGTGTGTCGGTGACTGGGTTCAGGCTGTCAGGGTGACTGGAAGAAGAATTTGTGCTAAGGAGATAGAATCAGGAATAGAATCGGGAATCCAGGGAGGAGATCGACCCATTAAAGGATCAAACTTGCAACTGCACTGTTATTTTTAAGGTTTAGGGGTCACTCATAGGTTAAGATTGAACTATATCAATAACAGGTCATCATAGTCGAGATCAGGGGTGTCAGACTCATTTTCACCCAGGGCCACATCAGCCTAATGGTTTCTCTCAAGAGGCTGGTTTTAATTGTGGGACTAAATGTGATTGCTACTGAAAATATTGTAAAATAACTGTCTCCATACTTGACTTACTATTTTTTCAAGTTACACATATTGTGCATGAGAAAATGTAAACACACTGTAAACACACTGAATATATTGCTGCATATAAAAAGTGCCACGTGTAATTAACTACAGTTCATGGGCAATGTATGATTTAGACTTTTATTTTGAGACAATCATATGCCTTTAAGCTCTCGCGGGCCACACAAAATGATCTTACGGGCCAAAAATGTCATGTGGTCTAGATCATTCATCTCAAACGCACGATACCAAAATGTTGTTGATATCAATGTAACACAGAAAATATAGCAGAGATGCCAGCAATGCAGATGAATGGGAGTAGATCAAAACAACTGGACTGCAGACAGGAGAAAACAATGGTGTGTTGGAGATGTTGGAGCGGGGGGCAAACTCTTCCCCCTCAAAGCTCATTCACAAACCCACACATGAAAACACACACACACACACACACACGCACACAGTCCAGTGCTCCTGTGTTTCTGCATGCTGGTCAGCTGCAGCGGCCTCTGTGCACAGTGTGGGGGCCAGAGCAAGATGGCTGCAGTGCAGATGCTAGCTGCCCTATTTCATATTCACAGCATAGCACCAAGTGGAGCCACTGTATACAGAGCGCCAGACTACTGATACACACATGTGCACACGTGCACAGGTTAAAGCACACAGAGCAGAGCTGATGGAAACAGACTAAAACAATAGCGGTGATGTGTGCGGGGATTGCGCTTTGAATTTAAAGGTGCAGTGTGTACCATTTGGTGAAATCTAGAGGTGAAGTTGCATGTGTCACTCGCCTCACCTTTGCCCTTCCCAGCTTGCAGGAGAACCTATGGTAGACTTCAGTTGTCATTAAAGCTCAAACGGATGCTTAGTATGTCCACTCTGGGCTACTGTAAAAACATGGCGGCCCCCGTAGAGAGGACCCGCCCCCCATGTAAATATACATGAATGGGCTCATTTAGTAAGAGGAAACTAATGAAATATTTAGCTGATTATACATTCATGAAAATGTCAGTATGTCATTGATTTGTATTGCACCTTTAAGAATAAATGATATCAGGAAGTAATGAATAGAAATGCTGCAATATTATGTTAGCAAATCGCGTTTATAAAAATAACCCATCCCGCTCTGCTCCTCCCACCACATGTCTTTCAGTGCCACAGGAAGGCTATTTATTCTTTGAGGAAGGAGGGAAACTCTCCATCATCGCTACAAGAAAGAGGCTTGTCAAAAAGGGGTCAAACGCACAGTTGCTCATCTCGTGTCCGAAAACCCACCAAAGATACAGCACAAAGGTCACGTGTTGCAGACACGTGAGGGTCCAGCATCGTCCCCCTGTTCTATAATAAGCGGCCCACCCTTCCCGACCCTCCACCTCTGACCCCGAGACTAGAGAGCAACATCCTCTCACTCTCTATCTGTCACCTCTCTGAGTCCGGGCAAACGTAAGGGCAGGTGGCAGGTGAACTAGAGTCTGGTCGTCTCAAGCAAACGCTGACCATGAACTCTAGTTCATTACACTTGGCACTTTTTTTCTGTGTAGCAACATATTCAGTGTGTTTACAGCGTGTTCTACATTTTCACATGTATTTAAATGCATATACAATATTTCTTGACTTGAATAAATGATAATCAAGTATGAGGACGGTTATTTTACGGTATGTTAAACGGTACATTAGTCGTCGTACATTGAGTCCCACAATTAAAACCGGCCCCCTTGAGGGCAACCGTAATGCTGATGTGGCCCTCGGTGAAAATGGGTTTGACACCTCTGGTCCGATGCCTTGGCCGAGGTTTCAAGGGCCCTTGGTCATAAAATGCGACCGGGGCCATAAAATGGAGAGATCATAATATCTGAGCCCACAAAAAGAGAAGCCACGGAACTGTGGTTATCAATTCACCATCACCCTTCACAACCTGACTTTGCGTTGACCTCACTGAGCGCCTCGTTTCCATCGGTGGAGCCAGTGGCCAAGGAAAGCAGACAAGAGGACCGACCAGGGGTCTCCAGAGCCGGTGCACAGGGGCGGGGACTATGGAGAGTGTTAGTCATAAGCAAAACAGTGTAAACCCAGATTCAGGCTCAGATGTATGAAAGGGATTTGGGGTAAAACCTGGGGATTTCTTTTGCCTCTGTTTACACTACTGTTTGAGGAGTTGTCCGTGTCCTCGTTCATCTGAGTGATCGCACAGAGAACAGGTTCTTTTTGTTCCAATCGGGACACGTCCGTGGGAAAGAAACCAGTAACGGGACCAGCACCGGGTTGTGAATGCTGTGAGGTGAACAGGTCTGTAGTTCTGCGGATCAAAGGACATGTAAGGTGACCAAAAACAAAGAATGAAAACATACTTCACACCAAAACGTTTCCACAAAGTGTTCAAACTCGAATAAGCCTTCATAAAACCATAGACTGTGATCGTAGACGGACGTGGCGTCCGTGACGTCACCCGCTGGTTTCTGCAGAGTGGTTTTGAGGCCAAATTGTGGGCGAGTCACTCGTGGCCATCTTGCCGAATCCTAACTTCTCCTACTTCCTGGTTCATTGAAAAACAGGCGTGGAGGCGGAACACAGTTAGTCCAGGAGCTACAGACCAATGCAGCAGACATACGGATGTGCATTCTTCGAAAGTGGATACAGACGGAGCACGAACCCACGCCTCTGATTCAGTCAATCATCCCATCACCTAACATCGACAGGAGAGATCAAAGCGTGCGACCCTGTTCTCAAAACCTTTGCCAAGTCCGAAAAATCCAAAACATCGCTCCCTCGTCTGGACCAGGAAGAAACGGTGAAGTCGTTGTGTTTGCGCTGTCGTCCCTGCTTCTTTCGACAGGACCGATGTGCTTTATGACGGCTCACTGACTGTCGGCCGCTCCATCCTGAAAACGTGCCCCCGTTGTAATGCTAATACAGCGCAGGCTGCTCTAAGACCGCCCCCTAATTAAAATCTTAGTTCCAATAACTGGCAGACTAAAGAGATTTGGCATAAGCGCACGCTATTAACTGCCGAGCAGAGAATGAAGGGAGATTATGTGCGTGTATTGCCGTGCGTCTGCGCGCGCGCGCGCACACACACACACACACACACACACACACACACACACACACACACACACACACACACACACACACACACACACAGTGTTACAACTCCAGTGTAAGATTTTCAAGATATGCTGCCTCAGCTCCGGTCACATATTGTACCAAGACATTGCTACGGTGATGATGGGGGGGGTAACGATGCACCCTATGAAAACAGAGTGTCATGTGCAGTGATACAGATGCCGAGTAGAAGGGAGAGGTTGGTGGAGGGGGGGGGGGGGGGGCTCATGGGGAGGGGGGGAGCCCAAAGGGCCAATCAGAGGAGGCAAACACGTGGAACTGCAAGGAATAATGATTAGAGGGGGGGGGGGGGAACCCAAAGTGGATTCAACGTGTAAAAACGCTCAGTGTCTGTCCGTCTATCCTTCACGAGCACACTCACATGCTCTGATCAGTTTGCTTTGACAAATACCCCTCCCCCCCCCACCCCCACCCCCACCCACCCCAGGCTTGTTTTTCTCTCCTGGTACAGGAATTCATGGGGCGTCTCCTCAAAAACAAGATTATGGTGGACACATCATTTGCCTCAGCAGGGCCACTGGAGAAACGATTTCGATTTCAACTCTAAAAAAAAAACCCTGAAAAACATCATCAATAGTCGCAGTCCATCCATTTTCTGCTTTGAATATAAACAATGCTCTTGGAATCTATATTTACCCGGCTTTTCACGGAATGATTTCCTCCATCTGCACCTCCGAGCTATTCCTGCCAACCCATGCTCTCTTTTTTAAAATACACACCGTGACTAAGTGTTGATATGATGATAATTCCATGTTTGGAGACAAAAGTTGCAAATCTGCATGTTTTTTGCCGACAACACAGCAAGAATTTTAAAAAGCATATGACAATAATTTGGTGGGTTCAACTTATCGGCATTTCCAGTCTCTCTGCCGTTCACTGCATGTTTCAGTCGGCAAAGCTGTCGAGTGTGAGACTGAGCAAGGGGGAGGAGCTATTTTTGCAATGGGAAGAGAACATGCAAGCGAGCCTCTGCAGATGAATAACATTTGATCTTAACTCGGAATTCACAGACAAAGCAGCGCAACAGAAACTCTGTCAGGGCAAAGTTATGCAAAAAAACAGGCATTTGGAGATGAAGTGACATCATTTAAAGGGAATCGTGACGGAAGAAAGTCACTCAATTGATCGTTTAGGATCAAATAGGATTTAATATAACACGAATACTACGGAAAAATGTGAAGAATGTGTCATTATTTCTTTGTGTGATTACGCTCACAAAACTGTTTGCCGATTCCAGTTCCTAAGAGATGACATGCGGAGGCTTTCTTGAGACAATAGAATGTGTGGTTTTGCTCACAACATGTTTTCCTTGAGCAAATCAAACAACTGTGCACATGGTGAAAGACTGATTTCAAAGAATTTAGATGCATCACAAATACAAACCACATAATCTCTTGTGTCAGGGCGTAATAACACACTGACTGAACAGTGACCAGTAACAAAGAATTGCACTCAAGGCCTCCAGGGCCTTTTGGATGTTGTGCAGCTATAATTGATTTGTTCCTCTTCCCTGGTGGGTTCCACCCAAATTTGAAAAAAAAAATTTAAAAAAATAAAAAAACATTAAAAAGGAAATAATCAAACCAACAAAAAAAACAAAAAATACACACATCCTGGAGGTTTCAATTGCCAAAAAATGGCATTACAATGATCCACTGCTCAGTCCTGAACACCTCCACAAACTACGGCGGCTGCAGCCTGTGCACAATGTGGACATTCAAACCCAAAAAGTAAAGGAGAGCTGAGCCGTTGAGCCAGCCCTCGATACACGCCAAGCAAAGGCACATGGTGTCCCTTTGGGAGCCCGACTGAAAAACAAACCCCCCGGCCCAGGGATTTACACAGCGGGGTGACTGCTGTCGAAGAAGACTCGCGCCACAAAGGACTACCTGTTTGTATCGTCGGGCCGAGTGTGTGTGTGTGTATATGCATGTATGCACATACATAAAACATGTAAACCAGGCTAAAGGACAAAGGAAGAAGGAGCACATATATTAGGAAGAGAGGGAAGGCTGTCAGGGGACTGTGGAAACCCTGCTTCTCCTTTTGGGGGGCGCAGGTGTTTTAAGCAGAGGCCCCTCTTGCAGGCGAGCAGCTCGTTGGAGTGGGTGGGAGGCAGACAAAGAGAAAATCAACTCCCCTGAACACAGGCCGCGAGAGATAATAAGAGTGTTTGAAAGGCAGACGGACACAACCTGTGGAGGGGTGACGTAAGGGTAAATAAAGTGGTGAATATAGCGTTTCCCCGAGATTCAGAGCAGCAATCTAATATCTTCATTTTGTGTTTAATAAAGCCTGAGCGGCGTGCTGATGAAAAAAAATAACAATATGCACGGTGCGTTCAAATTACACCTACATTAAAGCCCGGGAGGAAGTAAAGAAAGGAGTTGATGAGGAATAACTGCGCGAGGTCCACCAGCCCCTCTCATTACAGAAGGTTTATGTTGCCCCCAAAGGAGCCGTGCGCTAAGCTTTCTGCTTCAGTCGACAGACTTGGCTTTTATCTTTTAATCAAAAATGACCGAGACCGAGAGTGGCTCACCTATTAAGGCAAAAGTCCGACGTAAGCAACGCTTGGTGTTTGCTTTGCACTCGCTTTGCACTCGCTTCAGCTTGACTGGAAGGTAAAAGATGGCATTTTCGAGATGCTTTGCGAAGACGGGGGAATAAGAGTGAAATTTTGGGTCATTTTCAACGGAGACTGTAATGGAAGTCATTCGCAGAAGTAGTGTAATGGATAGGAATATTATGCTCATGGTTGTTGGGTGCTAAAGGTGTATGAGGCATTTTTTTTGTTGAAAAAACAAAACAAATAAGACATTCACCCTGTAGTCAGCTATTATGTAAAGTGCCGAGAGTCCTGGGAAACATTCGAGTAGTGTGAGGTGTGTAATATGAGCGCTCCCTACGAAGCCAATGGTCCTGATTCCTCAGATTCTTTTTTTTGTCAACTCATACCAAACAAGTGTCAGCATGGCTGCAGGAGTGAGCGACAGAATACATGTTACTTCTCTATAAACAAGCATTTTTGGAACATTCCCCTCATGCTCTTTTAAATAGCTCTAATCTATTTGATTAAACAAAATATCCTGTGAAATATCCCATGTGGGACAGCGGTTACATTTAAAAGTTGCAGTGTGTAGGATTTGGTGACATCAAGTTGCAAGTTGCATTTAAGGGTAATGGGGGGAAAAAAAGATAAATTCAGGAAAATGTCAGCGTGCAATTGTTTTGTAATATTTTGAGAAGTGACCAAAATCTTTAAGGTCATGATGCAAAAAAAATAATAATAATAATTGCAGGTAGTTACAGATATTTATCTTAGAAAGATGGGCAATCTACATCTGGTCTGAACCAGCATACAGGGGTTTACAAGTACATTGCACACAATGCACAGGAAGGCCAACGTAAAGGAAAGAACTCAATCTAAATCTCTGAGCCCGATTTATTAAAGGGCTCACGTATGTGTAACCCCAAACGCTTTTAAGTTGCTTGACCCGAGGTTAAAGGAACACAAAGATGCCGGGAGTTGATTTATACACATCCGAGCAAACAGTGACGGAAAGTGCAAGAATTCTGCGTCTCTGGATGCTGCCAAAGGACACACAATGAAAAGATTAAAAAAATAAAATAAAATAAAAAAAACATGCTGCCTACGGCTACGTTGGCTACTGTACCACTGGTATTCCAACTGCTGCTGTTCCAAGAGTCAGGGAAAGAAAGATGCAAACATTCATGTGCGAGTGTTGACAGATAAGCATTAAAGACACATGCGCCCCATGTCAGGTGGGTTCCTCCACAACCCACACCTCTTAATGAGATGAATGGGAAAACTTCACAATGCAGGTCGTTGATCCAGACATTAGTTTTGCCGAAACGAAAATAAACATGACAGGAAAAAGAGAGTTGTGTTTTTTTTTCCTGCAGGGACGTGAGCCCACGTTTCAGTGGTCAACTTAACAACACCGCTGCATAACAGATGTCTTTCTCTCTGCCACAGGATGTTGGCTTGGCGGAGGTAAACAGCCACATGTGCATCCGTATAATAGGATTTTAAAAAGTAGAACGAGCAGTAAATTAAATCAGGGCAGAACGGAGAGTCGGGATGGTCAGGGGCAGAGCAGTTAACGGGAGACGGTAAACAGGTATCTGTGATTGATGCTATCGGAGCCAGCGTTGGGCCGCTGCAGTTCGAGGGCGATGGGCTGAGGCCTCGCTGACAGTGGTGTGTGCGCACAACAGATGCTATCATTCAGCAAAGGAGGAAACCACACAATAGCTTTCTATAAATTAGATCACTAACATGTTGGGGTCGGTTATCTTCACTGTCTGGTCTGGTACATGCAGTGGATAGGTTTTGCCATGAGCTGGGACTCCTTAAATCCATATATCAGGGAACTTATGAAACAGCCTCCAATTCAAGTCATCAGCTGTAAAGTGATAGGCAGGAAGCGAACGACCAAAACAAATAGACACCTGGAAACATGTGATATCGGGATGGTTAAATGATTTGCCAAAATTCAACTTGTTCTTCACTGATCAGTCTCAGAGAATAAATTGTCATTTTTATAACTGCCACCCAGACCTGACATTTGTTTTAAGTAAATAAAGATCATGAAGAAAAACAATATTAACAATATGTTAATATAATAGTCCAAATTAAAGGTCCAAGTGTGTAAGATGTCTAGTCAATTGTTGTCACTTCTAGCTTTAGAAATAGAATTTCAAAACAATTAAATAGACATTTTTGCAAATGTATAATCACTGCAATGCATGACTTACATTTTACATCACCCTAAAATGAGCCCTTTAATGTATATTTACACCAGGAGTGGGTCCACCCTATGGGGGCTGCCATGTTTTTAGAATGCATGATCTAGAATGAAATGAGTTTCACAGTTTCCTGTCATGAAATTCATGTCACGATTTAATCTTTTTTATTGTGTTGAATGTATCTGTTCCGTAAACTGATATGCAGGAAGCATAGGACCTCAAAAATGATGATGACTGATGAAAGACAATTAAATATATATATATATATATATATATATATATTGGGTGGAAATCTCTTTAAGTGGGGGCAGTAAATTCACTATGCAATGTAATACTCATTACTAAACTGCACATTTTTCAAATATACTCAATCAAAGATGAAACGTCTTCTTTTGTTTTTACCCAATTAAAAAATGTATCGAAAAAATTACCTGAAAATGTATTGATTCGCAAAATAATTGTTGGACATCGGCATATTTCTCCGAGATCTATATTGTTACTTTTTTCCCATCGCGCTGTTGATTGATTGATCACATTGAGGCATAAATAAAATCAGCAGTTCACGTGTGCGAGAGCATAGCTTGAATGGAATCACACACACACTGGAATCTCAATGTCAACTCTAGCTTGGCCAATGCGCAAAGTGGTGGTGACAGTGTCAACCATTCAGCAAGTGCCGTGCAGTGCTGGACCTATTTTCCCACAGTCCAGGAAAGTGCTCTTGGCACGTTCATCTCCGTCGGTGGCGCACGTGAGACGATGAGACCAGAGCATCTGTTTCAATCTGCACACGCTCCTGGTGTCTGCGGCATGGAAGTATGAAGCATCAGACCGTCCCTCCTACAGACATACGTCCCCACCAGAGAACGACGTGGAGCCCTGTTTGTCATCCAAGCTGTTCAATGCATCCGTTCCTCCAAACACTGCTGTCCTCTATTCGGGGGGGTGGAGGGAGGGGGGGGTGGGGGGCGTCGCACATTTAACTGCGGCTATCACACAGACAATCTCTCTCTCTCTCTCTCTCTCTCTCTCTCTCTCTCTCTCTCTCTCTCTCTCTCTCTCTCTCTCTCTCTCTCTCTCTCTCTCTCTCTCTCTCCCTCTATGACATACAAAAGCTGTGACTTTGAACAACGTTAAGAAAACCATTCAGGACGGGCGGAGCCATTTGGGAGAGTCCTGCTGGATGTTCAGGGTTCATTCAAACATCAGTCCTCGGATTCCATGAGAAAACTTTTGTTTGGCCTTCAAATTGACTCGGGAGTCAAATCAACACTTGAAGGTGCAGTGTGCAAGATTTCCGTCACGTCTATGAGTGGAAAAAAATGTTATTGTAAAACAATTACATACTGATATTTTCATGGACTTATATTTGTGTTGATTTATTAGTTTTCCATGACTCTTAAATGAGCCCTTGAATACATATTTCCACGAGGAGCGAGTCCTCTCTACGGGGGCCGCCATGTTTTTACAGGAGCCCAGAGTGGACATATTAAACATCTTTTCGGTTATAATGACACCCGATGTCTACCAGAGGTTCTCCTGCGTGTTCAGAGGGGTGAAGGTGATGGATAGGTGCAACTTCACTACTAGATGGCACCAAATCTTACACACTGCACCTTTAACTGAAGTGGTCTCAACAAGAATGAGATGCAAGCTGCATAGAAGGAGTTGTCCTGGGTGTCTCGTGACCAACAATGAATATCAGCAGCTACATTCCTGAGGTTCTATTTCTGCCACTACTTCCACATCCTTTTGGTAATGCTGACCTCTCGCCCCCCCCCCCCCCCTCCCTCCCCCCCTTTCTGTGGGGGTTAACCCCTCCAGCAAGAGCATTGCACTTCCAGTAATAGGAACCCCACCCCATTACTCTCTTAGTGTCGCCGGTCTTTGGCTGAGAGGAACTGAGGGAAAAACACAAACATACTAAACAAGCATCCGACTCTCCGGGCCCCTTCACTCCGTGTGCACGTGTCTGCGCATGCATGGTCATACACAGATATTCACCTCTGCCCCCAGACTCCCCTCTACCCACGAGGCCTTGCAACCAATTAGTTGAGTGGAATTGGCCAGAGGGGTGCACCGTCTCCTCGCACACTCCGCCTGGATTGGTTCAAGCGAGCGGCAGGAAGAGCGATGGTGGGCGATAAGGGGGGCGGGGGGGGGACATGCGCCAGCATTGCTCCCAGGGGCTTACATTTTATGTAGATGACAAGCAAAGGGTTTCCTAAGTTTCCCATTCATCTTGCAGTCAGGTCTCCGGACGCACTGACGTTGTTGTACTTCTGCTCATGTCCACTGTCCCTCCCTTGTGATTGATATGAATGGCGTTTGCTTCAGAAATACCGGGATCCTACAAATCTCATCAGGGCTCTCCCCAGAAAATTGGAGTAGGATGAGAGCGTTTGTTGACGGGGGGGTGGGGGCGCTGCATGTCAGAGCGTGTGTGTATGTATGTCTGCAGTGTTTCCCCTGCGTTTACAGCCTTTTTTTTTGGGGGGGGGGGGGGGGGGGGGCCG
>JAFBJT010090383.1:8979-21001 GCA_016785325.1 Chascanopsetta lugubris
CCATCTGTTTGTTAAAAAAAATTGAATTAAGTCTGTGCAATAAGAATAACACCACAGCCTTATTCCAAATCAACTATGCAGGTCCAGCATTCTGAGCAGCATTGGCCTACTGTGAGCATGTGTGTGTGTGTGTGTGTGTGTGTGTGTGTTGAGATGAGCCTCACAACACACTTTGCATGTTGTGTGTCAGTGTCGAAACAGTCAGATTGATCTGGAGCATCAATGGTTTCACAGATGAGAGCGAACACAGAGCTGCGGGTCTGTGATGTGCTTTCATTTGGCAACGTGTGAAACACTTCACCATTAACACCTTCACACACTGTCAGTGTTCCGAAAGCCTTCAGCCACACACACACACACACACACACACACACACACACTAAACTCTCCTGCCACATTGATTTACTATTCTCAAATTGTTTCACAGATATTTTCCTGAGTGGAGATATGGATGTATCTGCTTGACATGTGAGGTAATTAAGACAGTGACATTATAAAGCGTGACTGCAACATGCTTTTTTTTTTTTTTTTACTATTCACCATGTGACCTTTCCTCCTGATTTCAGTTAACACCTGATACCCTTCACATGCACCGCGTCCCACCCTTTCACAACCCGGCAGAGCAGCGAGAACAAGGAATTCTGCGGCCGAGAGCTGCGCACAAAAGCTACTTTGAGCTTCCTGTTTTCTGACTGCGAGGCCCCATGGACACGCTTTTGAAAAAGAAAATAACTACTACAATTCAAACTCCGCATTCGCCCATAAATTAATGTTTTGCATACAGTGCGTGAAAGGTCTGTAATAAAGCAATCGTGCGGCGTGTAAAACCCAGCATTCTGTTTGAAAATGTATTCACAGAGAGGGTTGGACCTTTAAACAGGAGAAATCTGACATTTACATAAATCCCACTCCAAAAAAGTCATTCCAAAACCAATTTCCCACACATATAGTTCAGCTTGAAGAGCTCACAGCCTCAAATATTAGTCCGATGAAATTATTCATTGATTAAAAAAAATGGCCAGACCATTACACAATGCGAGGCCTCGGGCAATAATCCCATGGACCAATGAGACTCAAAGGGCGACGATGACAAACAATGCAGTTGGGATTCCACTCTCTAGTCAATCCCGTGACTTTGCCTTGAGCCAAAAGTCATGAAATTACAGTTTGTTATCAAGCGTTCAGGAGCCAACATTTAGACAGCGTATCCCATGAGCAAGCAACATTACTATTTTTATCGACTACATTTATTACCAAATTCTGCAAAAAATGGATCTCTGACCGTGGGTTCCAAAAAATGAAATTGGTGTGACTGAAACTTGATGTTAGGTTTGAAAGTAAACACCTCACAGCTGCGACTCTGGGTTCCATTTTGTGTAAGCGTCGACTGAACCGGCAGCAGTCTGGTGTGATGCAGCCTGCAGAGCTCGACTCTGAATGGATGGAGTCACATCAAACGTGCCGATGCCTCGGTGTAGATGTTGCCCGAGCATCTCAGCCGCTCTCGTGCGGGTATGACCTTCGAGCGGTAGCGCTGGCTTAGCTAAGCTAGCGGCGACCACGGACGGTTGAAGGAAGGAGTCAGAGTGAAAACAGGATCTGTGGCCGTGGACATGTTGAGGAAACTGTAGCATCGTCAGAACATCCGAGACTGTCAACCTGCTACAATACAGACAACAATTAACTGTATCGTCCCCACGAAAAAGTAAAATGTGTGATGTTAATCAGAATGACTGTGTTTGAGGAGGAAGAATTACCAGGAGTCAGTCAATTTAAATGTATGTATCAACAATGTATTGTCCTGAAAGGGGTTTTCCACCAATGCACCAGTGGGAGATTTATAGCAACATCACACCACATGGGTGGTTTTACAAAAACCTAAGACAGTTTTGCATTTACCTTTAATTCCTTGCCAACTGACTTCTAGACAATGGCTCCTTAAAGGTGCAGCCCCGACAAAAACGGAGCAGACCACATTCATCCTCTACGTTGAACAACCCCCCGGGCGGCATGTTGACGAAAAGCAAAACACAGAATTGGGAGACGCACAAAAGCAACAATAACTGGCCACCTTACAACAACAGCTGCCTTTTGATTCCAGCCCCCCAGCGCTAGCGGGGTTGAGACTGAGCGGTGGCGACATCACTGATTCGAGGCCTTAAGGCAAGGTGATTAAAGACTAAAAAAAGGCTTTTGTCGTTTTGTTTTGTTTTGAATTTGGAAAGGGGCCCAACCAGTAGGCAGCAACGGCACCAAAACATCAGACTTGATCCATGTGTATGAAGCCACATTGGAAATAGCAGGTTATGAAACACACTGAATCACCTGGTGCACTGTAAAAATAGCACAGCGTGACTGTTTGACATGACTATTTTTTTTCCCTGTTGTTTCTGTCGACGTGCGGTAACAGGATGAAAGTAAAGGAGGTTAAGATGAAGAATGACAGCTTTAGGCATTTCATTATGCACAAAATGTATTATATTCGTAATAAGCACAGTCTCCGCTTGTTCTCCTGGTGTGTTGCAAGAGAACACGTACATACATCCACACCTACAACACAGTGCGTCTTCAACTATATATCACACAGCGTCAGATGTTTTCCTCCGTGGTGAATATGAGAGGCAGCAAAGCAGCGGTTTTGTCTGAAACAGCTGCCCTGACGATACGATGCTCTGCTGTCGGAAACTCTGGGAGCACAGAGCACCACAGGTCCCTGCACCCCCAGAGACTGCTTTGCAGGCAACCAAAGGCATATCTGCAGGCAGCCACATCACACAGCGCTATCTGTCTGGAGTCGGCGTACATCATCGCGAGCTCTGTAACACCGGGTACTGTAACATCCAAATGCCGAGATTCCCGGCGGAGCGGCGCTTTCTCTTCCACAAAGCCCGAACATATTGCATTACTGCAGATGGAATATGAAACGGGACGGTGTCTGTCGGAGGCTCGTGTTGTGCCTCGAAGAGAAGTTGAGTAAGTTCAGTTCTGTACCAAGTGTCGCAAGACGGTGGTCGTTGCTTGTCTGGGCTCCAAAGGTCCTCTCCACCACGGTGAGCCCTGATGGCACGCAGGTGTGAGGGGGGGGGGGTGTGGTGTCAGTAAATAAAGTTCATCACCAGCACAGAATAACAATGTGTCCTGATCACACTCAGAGCTGTGATTCTTGACATCTCACTGGCTCCCAATGTAGCAGAACTAATTCATACATACAAATGTATGTCTAAAAAATAAAAAATAAAATACAAAATAACTATGGATTCACTCCCGGGCTAATTAATAGCTAAACAAACCAATGAGCAGTGACAAGCCCAGATGATGCGATGAGTGCAGCTACGCCGGGCCTCTGACAATCAAAGTGCACCGCCACTGCAGATGTATCCAGGAGCTGTGTTGCACATCTGCAGAGACTCTCCATTGATTTTTCTTACCATTCACACCCGCCTGTGAAGCCAGAGAGCTTTCTACCCCGGAGGGGCGTGAAGCTTAAAGTACTGTACGAAGAAACGGTATGAAAAGAAAAAAAAGTATTATGCAAAGGAATGCAATCTTCATTTGAGTGGAGGGGCGTCAAACTCATTTTCACCGAGGGCCACATCAGCATCACGGTTGCTGTTTTTTAATTGTGGGGCTACATTTGATGACCACCTAACATAGTTGGAATATAACTGTCCTCATATTTGATTATTATTCATCAGTCTATTGAGCGTGTAAGATTTGACACCTGAAATCGTACACACTGCACCTTTAAGTCATGTCATGTCATCTTCTACCGCTTACCCAGTGTTGTGGGTGGCGGGGTATTTCTACCAGTATCTATAGGGCCTGTTTGCGGGGGTATCAGTGTCTGGGCCAGGGACACTGCAGCAGGGCCCCGAGTGGGACTTGAACCAGTGACCTTTGCTTCCAAAGCCGACTGATCAAGCCACTGATCCACTGCCGCCCCGCACCTTTGACTATTTTTTTTACCATATATACTTCTTTATTTATTTGTACCTCTACCTAAGTATAACGTAAGCACTTCCTCCTTTGCAATTTCTAAGTGGCCGTGAGCCTCTGGATGTGCATGTGCCAGTTACAAATACTGTGCATGCATTTCCATACGTGTTACACACTGTAAACACACTGAGTACATTGTTGCGCAATCATTTGCCTTGAAGCTCTCGCGGGCCACATAAGATGACCTTGCCCGCGGGCCACGAGTTTGACGAGTTCCGATTCAAACACAGCTATCAAAAAACGCTTCCCCCTGTTTCCTGTGCTAATGACATTTACAGACGCGGGCGGTGAGGTCACACTGCGGCGATTCATGTTGATCTGAATCAAAGTCCTGGATGGAGCCGAAGCTGAACATACGTATGGATGCGGATGAGACGCGTTGACTTTCGTTAACGAGCGACCGGAGTTCATTCACGTTTCAGGCGAGTTTACGTTCCGCCGGCGAGTTCAGACTCTGTGGCCGTCACCGTTGCGGATGAGTACGCGTTTAAGTCGAGCGAGAGTTGCAACCGCTGCGCACAGACGGCGAAGAAACTCTCGGTGCACATGAGAGTCTGATCGAGAACTGCCTCTGTGTCACTCCTGCATCAGCACCGAGGAAACAAAAAGAGGGGAATGAAGGCATTGTGACAGTTTACAATAAAACCCCCGACAATTAGCATTTCCACTCGCTGTCCTCGGCCTCCAGCGTGTTAATTGTCTTGGGCAGGTTCCAGTATTCCATTACTGAATAATTGGACAGCATAGTGGGCCATCACTGAGCCCCTCGCTGTTGCCAAGGGAGAGGTGAAAGCCTTATTGATCCTGCGTCAGAATCCCTAATCAATCACCCCAAATCAGCCCCCGGGGAGCAAGGGAGGGAAAACAGGTGACAAAGGAAATCTCTATGACTACGTGTTTATTAATCACAACAGAGGGGAGGGGAGGGGAGGGGGGGTGGGGGGGATATGTGCAGCGTGGCAAGCACTACTCCCGGCCCAGTTTGAACCCCCAAGAGAATGGAGAGTGGAAGGATGGGGGCGTGAAATTACATCAGATCATAGCGGGGCTGGCAGAGAGAGAGAGAGAGAGTGTGTGTGTGTGTGTGTGTGTGTGTGTGTGTGTGTGTGTGTGTGTGGGGAAGGTTTGGTCAGATGCTGGGTGAAGCCGCCGCCACTCTCCAGGTGGACATCAGTGGCGGAGGAGCCTGCTGCGGCCTCCTGTAATTGAGTTAAATAAATGATTGCGTTTTCAGCGGCGGCGGCTGTGGCCTTCAGCTTTATGCCTGGCTAGAGCCGCGGCCGATTTAATTAATTTTTAATTAGGAGGGAAAATTGCAGGCCTATTCCGCCGGGACCTTTAAGACATCTGTGCATTGGAGATAACATTCTTAAATACCCGCCGCCGCCTCCTGACTGTGGGAGCTTTTAGGCCAGCGCGTCTCGCACGGTCCAAGGGGAAGGTAGACCTTGGATGTTGCATGCTGTTGGAAGTTGGTCACACTCAGTGGGAGCACGGGGGGGTGGGGGGGGGGGGGGGGGGGGGTTGTGAAGGGGGGGGGGGGGGGGGGGGGGGGGTGTTGTCAATCGTTAGCAGGGACACCCCCCAGAGTCAGAGTGGGCTCGGAGCCTCAGAGTTGAGAAGATTTGCTCCATCAATCAAACAGATTCATGTCAGTGTCACGCGCGGCTTTAATTGAGTGATTGATGGAACTCTCTCTCTCTCTCTCTCTCTCTCTCTCTCATCCCGTCGCACGCAAACACACATACATACATACCGACATTCATTTGCACACGCGCGCGCGAACACACCGACATTCATTTGCACACGCGCGCTCGAACACACACTCCCCTGATGAACACACAGCGCTGTCCTATTTCGCCCCGCGCCGCGTCATCCCTCACACACTTGGCCCCTGCGCGCCGTGGCCGGGCCTTGATGTACGGTGGTCATGGTGTGTGAGAACGAGGCAGAGGAGGAGGAGGAGGAGGAGGAGGAGGATGTTCAACAGCCTGTTGGAAGATGTTTTACAGCCCCGCTGAGCAGTACGTTGTCACAATGTGTTCAATATCGCCACGTATCAAAATTTACTGCGGGCTCCCAGCACTTTCCATTCATTGTGCTTTATCGCCACGGCGACACACATTGATCTCGGCAAATAATACTTTTTATTATTGAACATTACCCCACGCACTGCGTAATCAGATTTATTTCCTGTCCGGCGTGTTTGCGGCGAGGAATATGAGCCGACGTCGGAGGAGATATAAAGGAGCAAAATCCTGCCCCGTACTTGATGTGATAATATCCAGGAAGAACATTTTATCTGGAGGAGTCGATGGTATCTGGGTTTGTTGTGCCGCCGAAAAACACCTGACCTTCTCTTGGTGATACAGACTGACAAGCTCTTACAGAAATATAGGAGCCGATAGCAACAACACAGGCTCACGTTTGATCTCGCAGGCCACACGGACACGGAGGCCGGTGGATATGAAGGAAGAGGTTGATTCAGATTATATTACAACAGAGACTTTCTGTTGGATTATATCACAACAGAGACTTTCATTCGATGTAAAACCCAAGCACAATTAAAGGTGCAGTGTGTGAGATTTGTGGACATCGAGAGGTGAAGTTGCATGTCGTATCCATCACCTCAGCCTCACCCTTCTGAAGCTGTGGCAGACTTCAGTTGTCGTTCAAACTCAAAAGAAATGTTAAGTATGTCCGATCTGGGCTAAAGTAAAAACATGGCAGCTGTCATAGAGAGGACCCCCTCTTTGTGTAAATATACATTAAATGGGTCATTTAAAGGTGCAGTCTGGAAGATTTCGGTCATTTGTGTCTAAAATATACTACACAAAAATTACATACTGACATTTTCTGATACAACGTGCAGCGTCACCTCTAGATGTCACCGAATCGTACACACTGCACCTTTAAGGGTCACTGGGAAAAAAAAATAATGGGTGATTACAAGTTGATGAAAATGTCAGTGTGTAACTGTTTTGTAACATTCATAGAAGTTCCAAAAACGAGTCCTACACACTGCACCTTTAATGAACTAAGTGAACTGTCCTCAGAGGTGGCCGGTCAGCGCAGTGTTCCATTTTGCGACTTTAACAAATGCGTTTTCCGGGGGAGGATTTTGTCGGAGGAGCTGACGGCAGAGCATGGAAGTGCCTAATTAGGCTGCTGTCCAGGAGGCTGCAGCGTGTGTGAGAAACGCCCCGTCTTTGGCATTTAATCTAAGCCTGTCACATCCACTTTGGCTTCCCCCCGGCCCCAGCAGCACTCTGAGCGCATGGCTGAGGGGACACCTGAATACATCGCGGTAATTTTGTCTTTGCGAGACGGTGCGCTGATATGCTTCTCACATGATGCCAACTGACTGCTCCTCCGGGCTGAACTCTGCTTTGCTCATGAAATAATGAATAAGGTACGTTGGGACCGGTGTGTTTGTGAGTGTGTGTGTGTGTGTGTGTGTGTGTGTGTGTGTGTGTGTGTGAGACTAAACAGGAAGAGGCCATGACAGGTATAGAGAATCCGTTATAATTGGACAAAGCAAACAATGAGTGTGACCCATTAATTATTTTCCACTTTTCTTTTGCCAAGTGACAGACTTGTAAATTGAATTGTCTCCTATTGATCGCGGCACATCAGTGAGACGTTGGATGAAGGGAACACAAAGGTGGGGAGACAAACAGTGTCACGCAGGGGGCGTGGCTGACAGGCAGACACACACACAACCAGTTCTCTGATGACACGACGAGAGACGCGCTACATCATCCACATGCATGCAACTGTTTGTGTTTCCCTGTAGTGACATGAGCACCAGAGGAGGCGACGCTGCAATTGTTCTGAACAATATACAAACATGCACAAACAGACTTACCGCTTGGTTCTGTTTATAGTTTCCAGCTTCGGAACAGATCCGGCCCAGAGATATCTGCCATCGCCAAAAGCCATTGTGTCATTTATGGTTTGAACTTCAGCCTTGACAAAGGCAGAATGAAACTGTAATCAATACCAGTGGTATTTCTCATCAAAGTCAATGGATCATTCTTGAAAAAAATTTACAGATTACTCTGCCCCATACGGCAAGATTTAAGAAAGTGAGACATTTTTTATACTTCTTAAAATAAAAACTAAATCATTACCTATTGAAACTTTCATGAATTTATGATCACCTACATGCATTGTTTTTTTTTCTGATTTCCCTTAAATGAGCCCATGAATGTATATTTACATGAGGAGCGGGTCCTCTCAATGGGGGCTGCCATGTTTTTACGGTGGCCCAGAGTGGGCATACTACACATCTTTTGAGTTTTAATGACAACTGACGGGTTAGGGTTAGAGTTAGGGTTAGGATACAACATGCAACTTCACCACTAGATGTCACCAAATCTTACAGACTACACCTTTAAAGAAAGGGTCCATAGGATTTAGTGACATCTGGTGATAAATAACTTCATGTTGCAGTGGAAAAGCCCTCACTTCACCCTTCCCTTACAAACAGCCTATGGTGGCCTTTGTTTTTATGAAAACGTGAACGGTTTTAATCTGTCCTTTCGGGGCGACTGTCCTCTGAAGACAGGACCTGCCCCGAATATAATGTATAGTACAAAATGCTGATTCTAGGGTGATAAAAACATTCAACATACAGGTGAAACATTAGTGAAATTATTTCATCTTCGATTTCTGCCAAAATAAATGTTGAGGCGAAATCCTTGTGAAATTTGATAATCCTCAAATTCAAGCGCACATGGGTTATGCATAATGTGTGAACGATTTTTATTTATGTAGTTTGAAAAATGAATCTTCAAAGTTTTTTTTAATGAAAAACGAAATCAAAATTGACAGCGATATTAGTTCTCAAACTTGCCTGTAATTGGATGATTTTTTTGCAATACTACCTTTTTTCTCAGTGATGTCTCAGTGGTGGTGGTGCTCAGGTTTTTGAACCTCTGCAAAGTTGGTTTTAAATCTTGACGAATCTTGCAAAACATTAACTATTCATTACTTATCACACCATCAAAAGATTGGTTTGAAATAATCCTTAATTTCTCTTTATTTATTCCTGGAGCCCAAACTATTCCAGACCTGTGATGAAGGCAAAAAGGAAACTAGGGAGCGTGAAATGACTGATACGAATGATCAAAAGGTGTCAAAAGTTCACATCACATTAAAATAGTTTTTCAGTGACTTAAAATGTCACCAAATTGTGCAGTCATGTTGTTCAGCGTGATTAAAAGGAAACTCGTTCGATAAACCCACACTGGTGCAGAACACTGCTGTTCACATTTTAACCACTTATCAATCAAATGATAATATTAATATAATTCTATAATATCATCCCAACCTCCCTTCTTTTGCTGCCAGTCACATTTTGATATTAAGATTATTTTAATAACTTACAAAACTCATTACAATCCAGCCCCCAGTGATATTACGGAACTACTAACTCCGTCTATACTCTGTCGAATCTGATCTCAGATCTTCTAACTAACACTTCCACAGTGAAGGTTGATCACCTAAGGTGAGCAGACTTTCTGGGACCCGAGGTTGTGGATTTCAAATCACTGGTTGAACCAGTTGTTAGAGGTGTGCCTGTTGATGCCTGATTTTTAAGTGGTGTTCGCTGATGTTCCAATAATTTCTTTTCTTTAAAGGTTGATTAGTTGAATGAAAATTAAGGGTCTGGCTTTTAAAAGTCGAGGGAAATTGCTCTTTTTGATGAAGAATGCAATAGATTTTTGGAACGACTATATAATTACCTGAAATGACCCGTTTTTGTTTTGATTAGCCTTTTATATTCATCTCAAAAGCAGGTCCTCTGTTAATGGACATGGACAAAATAAACAGTTCTTCATTTTTTTTTCATAAAAACTGAAAGTTACCACAAGTTCTCCAACATCACACGTGTCAAACGTGTGGCCCGCGGGCCGAGTGTGGCCCACAAGATCATCGTACGCCGATGTGGCCCGCGGACAAAATGAGTTTGACATCGCTGTCCAACAGGCTTGAAAGAGAAGGTTGCGGTGAGCGATACTCAGCTGCGACACTGAACTTCACCACTGAGATCAATTCATCCGATGTGCACTGTAGGTTGAGGTTTTATCATTCGATCGCCATCAAAGATTGCATTGGAAAAATGCGCTGTTTGCCTCTGACCCCACAGTAAATATCACCCACCGTGCTGCATCAAAACCAATCAAGTTGCCTTTGAGTTTTTATGCCGCTTGAATTCATTTGAATGCCGGTCACCTCCTCCGTGCTGTGGTTGAGGCACTGGCCATCACTTACTCAGTCATGAGGGTGAACTAACCCCTGTGGGTGATTTGTATGCGGCGACGATTGCCTCCCCGTCCCTGACGGGGGCAGTTCAAATCTGTATTTACCCATTCCGGCCACATCGACTGCACTCCCGCAGCTTAAGTTCTGCAAAATTGCTCCAAACACAAAGCAAAACACTCGGCAGTGTCAGTGCAGATTTCCCGTGCGGCTCCCTGAGGGACGCCGGCGGTTTATCCGGGCGCTTACTCCATGGTCACTGACCACATTAACACTAGCAGGTGTAACCTATGGCGTGGCCCGTTAAGCTTTCCCTGCCAGCTGCCTCCGCTGTGAACGCCGTCTCGGCGCTGCCGAGCCTTAATAGATGATAATCACAGCGGGACGTCGGAGGGCAGGTCAGCGGGATTTTAATAGCTTCAGATGGATGTGTCTGTCTCGGCGGCGGGACGGGGGCGAGGAAAAGAGGCGGCGACGCAGGCACCTCTGCGCTGGCTGACTTTGGGGTGACCTTCTCCGACGAGACGGGGAAATGTCATCTCAATTAGACCAATCACGAGCTCCGTGTCTGTCAAGACTGGCCAAAGGGGCACGCTGAGGAGTTTTGACATCTGGACGCTAAGAGCTCAAATTGCTCCATTACAAACCATTAGCCTCGGAATCTCGGCGCATCCGCAGCCGATTCCTGCAGACTGTTGTTAAACACGCGGGCGTAAAACGCGGCTGCTCCATGCAACACACACCCGTTCTTCCCCATTATTTAGTCTGTCAGTTTTATTAGTGTTTGCAACGAGAGCGAAAGAGGGAGAATCGCACGTAAACTAACATCCTTATGGTTCAGGTTTCGACGGGAGGTTGAAATTGAGAGGGAATGAATCACCGCATCTGACACCGAGCGCTTGCGCTCACTTCCGACGCACACTTTTCATTTGAATCCTTGTCATGGCTTTTTTCTAATTTAACTTTTAATCACTGGGCTGATACTTTATCTGCCTTGTTAAATCAGAAACCTCATATACCTGTTAGGACGGATCGTTAATCAACGGGTAATCATTCCGATCATTTCCCTCGGAAAATCCTCCCAGACACTTAGACATGCACATACGAGCACAAGCACGCGCTCGCACAAAGCATTTCATGCCGCCGTCCTTATGAGGACTTTGCATCAGTATGACTCAATGTTATCACGAGCAAAAACTCATTCCCCCGACCGCCAGGCCTCATATACGATATTTAGTCTCATTAGAACCGGTGGTTCCAACGAGGTCAAACGTGGAAAAGATCCTCAAGAGATTGAAAGAAAAGAAAATACAGAACATGCCGACAGTCCCATTAAAGGTGCAGTGTGTACGATTTGGTGACATCTAGTGGTGAAGTTGCATATCGTATCCGTCACCTCACCCTTCTGAGCGTGCAGAACTTATATGGCAGACCTCGGTAGTCATTAAAGCACTACTGTTACTGTCCATACTCCCCATCACTGCCTTTACTGTATATACTGCACACTGTATATACTACACACTGTATATACTGCACACTGTATATACTACACACTGTATATACTACACACTGTATATACTGCACACTGTATATACTACACACTGTATATACTGCACACTGTATATACTACACACTGTATATACTACACACTGTATATACTACACACTGTATATACTGCACACTGTATATACTACACACTGTATATACTACACACTGTATATACTGTCCATAGACACTACATTGTATATTGTGTAAACTG
>JAFBJT010090478.1:0-10000 GCA_016785325.1 Chascanopsetta lugubris
GTGTGTGTGTGTGTGTGTGTGTGTGTGTGTGTGTGTGTACGTGTGTGTAGTGTCAGGTTTCAAAGACAGAGAGGACAGGTGTGTGTGAGTGAACAGAGCAGGACTCCCCCGTGGATTTATTTATTTATTATTTATTATTTTGTTTATTGATCTGTTTACATAAGTTTGTGTCAGTCATCAACATGTTTGACATTATTATTATTTTTTAATTATTTCTTTATTTCATTTATTCAGATAGTTTTTTTCTTGATCTCATTTATTTTAGATTCTGTCTTTATTTCCATTTATTTATTTATTTATTTATTCATCTCCTCAAGACTTTGACAGTCTCTCGCCTCCCCTCTCCTTTGACTCCGCCCCCTTCTTGGTTGCGGTTGCCCCTGACGACCCGGCTCTCTCTCCCTCCCGCAGATACGAATGAGTGCGCAGGACTGCGCAGCCCCTGCGTGCACGCGCTGTCTTGCAAAAATTTGATTGGCGGATATCACTGCATCTGTTTTGGGGGCTGGTCGGGAAAGAACTGTGACATCAGTCAGTAACTCCTCCCTCCTCAGACTCTCCTCTGACTCCTCCCCCTTTCTCTCACCATCCACCTCCACTTCGTTCTCTCACTTCCTGGAAACAGCAAACCTCCGTGTATCTTTAGCGTCACTCGTTTCCCTGCACACGTGGCACCGTTTCTCCGTCAGGGTCAGCTGAAGCTCCGCCCCCCTGACGTCTGCATGACCACTTCCTGTCTGTGGATCTGCTGCATGACCACCTCAGATCGGCCTTTTCCGAAACTTTTAACCGCAGATTTCCTACTTTTCACCCTTTTAAAGGTGCAGTGTGTAAGATTTGGTGACATCTAGAGGTGAAGATGCATGTTGTCATTTAAGCTCCAGTCTGGGCTTCAGTAAAAACATGGCGGTCCCCATAGAGAGGACCCGCTTCTCAAGTAAATATACATTAAAGGGCTCATTTAAGGGCAATGGGGATAAATGATGCATTCAGGTGATTATAAATTCATGAAAATGTCAGTATGTCATTGTTTTGTAATATTCTTAGAGGTGACAAAAATGGCCCGAAATGGTACACACTGCCCCTTTAATGGATCCAGGTGATAAAAGCACAAATATAGAAATGTGATCTAAAGTGTCTGTGTTCTCTCCAGATGTCAACAGCTGCCACGGTCAGTGCCAGAACGGAGCCACATGCAAAGTAAGGACGGCTCCGCCTCCCGCTCGTGATTCGACACCGTCCCGTCTCCGTTGTTTACCTTTGCGCCCGTCTCCCCTCAGATTGGTGCGGAGGGGGCGGAGCGTTACCACTGCCTGTGTCCTCCGGGCTTCGTGGGCACGCACTGTGAAATCCAGAGGAACAAATGCGACAGCGGGCCGTGCCAGAACGGCGGGCGGTGCCACGGCGTGCTGGACGGCTTCGTGTGCGAGTGCCCGGCGGAGTTTGCGGGACAGCTGTGCGAGGTGAGGCTCGGGTTCCACACGTCCCCGCCATTAAAGAGCCACTGTGGCCGTGGGATTAAAGCGGAGACACGTTAGACGTCTGCTCTCTAACGGTTTAACACTGTGTCGACATAGAACACAAGCCCAACGCTAAGATTGTAACTTCTATTTAAAGGCGTATACACACACCTGTAGCGTCCAATCACAGAGGTGTATCCGTGCACCGGGTTCAAGCTATATAGACGCGTATGTTGTTCAAAGCTCTTAAAGGTATATACACACACGTGTTGCACAAAGGCACTAAAATACACCGGTGTAGCATCCGGTCCGAAAGGTATACACGCATTATTTGGTCTTAAGGTACACACACACACACACACACACACACACACACACACACACACACACACACACACACACACACACACACACACACACACACACACACACATACACACATGTCACTAGGCCATAAAGGACTATACACATTTATCATTTGGTCTTAAAGATATACACACATATGTATCATTAGGTCTTAAAAGGTAAATACACACATCTTCAGGTCTTAAAGGTATATACACACGTCACTCGGTCTTAAAGGTATATACACACATGTCACTCGGTCTTAAAGGTATATACACACATGTCACTCGGTCTTAAAGGTATATACACACATGTCACTCGGTCTTAAAGGTATATACACACATGTCACTCGGTCTTAAAGGTATATACACACATGTCACTCGGTCTTAAAGGTATATACACACATGTCACTCGGTCTTAAAGGTATATACACACATGTCACTCGGTCTTAAAGGTATATACACACATGTCACTCGGTCTTAAAGGTATATACACACATGTCACTCGGTCTTAAAGGTATATACACACATGTCACTCGGTCTTAAAGGTATATACACACATGTCACTCGGTCTTAAAGGTATATACACACATGTCACTCGGTCTTAAAGGTATATACACACATGTCACTCGGTCTTAAAGGTATATACACACATGTCACTCGGTCTTAAAGGTATATACACACATGTCACTCGGTCTTAAAGGTATATACACACATGTCACTCGGTCTTAAAGGTATATACACACATGTCACTCGGTCTTAAAGGTATATACACACATGTCACTCGGTCTTAAAGGTATATACACACATGTCACTAGGTCTTAAAGGTATATACACACATGTCACTCGGTCTTAAAGGTATATACACACATGTCACTCGGTCTTAAAGGTATATGCACACACGTCACTCGGTTTTAAAGGTATATACACACATGCCACTCGGTCTTAAAGGTATATACACACATGTCACTCGGTCTTAAAGGTATATACACACACATGTATCGTTAAGTCTTATAGGTAAATGCACATATGTCACTGGGCCTTAAGTCCATAAATACACACGCACACATTCCTCTCGCTCTTAAAGGTACACACACGTGTTCTGAATGTTGAAGTATGTACCTTTGTGTTCCCTCCTCCCCTCTGATGTCTCGGCGCCTCTGTCAGCAGTGGGTCAGTGGGAGGGTCAGACGACTCCACAACAATTTAAAAATACAATACAGCTGCTGAGCTGCGCTGGGTATTAATAGTGAGCGGACAGACATCAGGACGGTGGAAACTCGTAACGCCGCGCTAATACACCAACGCCAGCGGCCATTACAACTGCGCCCTCCGTGCCAACTGTCCATTACAGAGCGGCCGGACGTGCCAGACGCTCGTGCAACAAATTGTTCGTCCAAATCCCCGCTCGAACGTCTGCTGCCAATCAAAAGCATTTGTCTGATGCAGATGTAACGCGTCCCCGCCGGGCTCCGCCCCCTTCTTCCTCCGTGCGAAGCCTTTGAAGTTAAAGTAGGTTAGCGGTGAGGAAACTGACACTTGGCTCCGTCTCCTGGGCCCTGAATGGAGGACATTGCTGGTCAGGAGCCAATCCGGATTTAGCATCTCCACTATAAATATGAGCCGGTGTGAATGGGGGCGATGTACTACAGACCTGTGATGTCGCTGCGCTGAGACAGAACCGAGGCCCGGGTTCTCGTGACTTTGTCCTGGTCCATAAAAGTCTGACCGGTTCATGACGGGAAACTTCATTTGATTGATGATGGTTTTGACTGCGAGTGGAAATTGTCGACGCCAAGAGCCGCAGTTTGTGTTCAGGTGGTTCCCGTGTTTGTTTTCATCACGTTGCATCGGGAGATTATAACTTTATTAACGGTAATATTTGTGTGTTTGTATGAGGAAGCTAAAATCGACTAAACTGACCTCACGGTGAGATCGGAGCTGCTGTCGCCATGGTTACCAAAGACAGTTGCCATTGATAGTTGATAAAGGCAGAACGTGACCTCGACTTGAAAGACACCGGAATTTAATCAAACGTGATTCAAAAAAAATTTGGTACGTACCAAAAAATTTGTTTTTGGTACGTCGGAAAAAACACACACACACACACACATTTTTAAATCTCACACACTGAAATATGAGTAACCTCATTATTAATATAATATATTTTTTTACATGTGGTCGACCATGAAGGAGGAGTTTAAAACAACCTCTCACTCCTCCTGCTCCTGGGTGAGCAGAATATTTACAGTCACTCTCTCTGAGTGATCGCTCTCACCACACACACACACACACACACACACACACCCATGAGAAAGTGTGTGTTCCCCCGACACTTCACTTCAAACAAAGCTCAGTGTTGATGCAGAGCTCAGCTCCTTACATGGCGACGGGTTCCCCCCCGTCAGCTTCTGTTTACTCAAACTCACACCATTTCACCCCCAAGCTCCTGGAAACGTCAGTAACACTGCCCCTAGTGGAGTGTGGTGGTACGTGTAGGACGGATGATTTATCTTTGTTATATCCTCTGACCATGTCGGACCAGAGTCAATATTTGCTCTCGGTGGGTTATCCTTCTCTCGCCCACTCAGGTTCCCCTCCCCCTCTCCTCCCCGGCCCCTCCCCCTCTCTTCCCCGGCCCCTCCCCCTGTCCTCCCCGGCCCCTCCCCCTCTCTTCCCCGGCTCCTCCCCCTCTCCTCCGGGAGGCGTCCGTCTAGGAAGAATCTGTCAAGGTCAAACGGGACGAAGACGGTTCTTTTGGTTTTGCTGTGAACGGCACCTGAAGGAAGACATTTTGGCTCTTTTCGCCTGATGTAATCATCTTAGTATGAGCCAATGAGACGTTTGTGAGACTGTTGTTTGGTTATTCTGTCTCCACCGATGCAAAGTTAAAGGGTTAAAGCTCAGTGAGGCTGTTTAAGAGGTGAATGGTCACTCCACTCCGCCCCTCTAGGTGGCGACATGCACCATTTTCCCGCATTAGCGCTGTGACGTCACCCATAGAGTGTTTATGAAGCTGGTAGTGGGCGGGGTCACTCGTCTGACCCCTCCTACTTCCTGCCTCATCCAAAAACCGGCAAAGGGGGCGGAGCACAGGTCGAGGTGCCGTCGTAAGCATCAAGAGCGGGACGCGGCAAGTCGGCCCGGGTGTCGCTCAAGAGGCCACGCCCCTTACTCGACCCCGACAGAGCAGCTAGCTGGACGTGAAGTGGCGCCACGCTGACGTGGGCGCCTGCGCCTCTTCTTTGCGCCTCCTCAGGTTCCCAGCTGGTTTCCGTCGGACGCCTGCGAGTCGAACCCCTGCGAGAACGAGGCCCAGTGTCACAGCATCTACCAGGACTTCTACTGCGCCTGTGCTGAGGGGTTCGAGGGCAAAACCTGTGGGCCCCCCCCCCCATACTCTCCCTCTTCCCACTCAGATTAAGATGGTGGTGCTCTATGCTATCGGCCCTGCTGAATGGTTCTAATAAGTGTTTATAGAAATTACAAGGAGAGTGGCAGTTACTTCTTATATTTTCAAAGTAATAGCATTCAGAAGTTAACATTAGAAACTAGAAGAGAAATTGATTAAAGGTGCAGTGTGTAAGATTTGGTGACCTCTATAGGTCAAGTTGCATGTTGTATCCATCACTTCACCCTCACCCTTCTGAACAAGCAGGAGAACCTATAGTAGACTTCAGTTGTCATTAAATCTCAAAAGATGTTTGTATGTCCACTCTGGGCTACTGTAAAAACATGGCGGCACCCATAGAGAGGACGCGCTCCTCATGTGAATATACTTTAATGAGCTCATTTAAGGGTAATGGAGAAAGAATAATACGTTTAGGTGATTATAAATTCATGGAAATGTCAGTATGTAATTGTTTTGTGATATTTTTAGAAATGGCAAAAATGACCAACATCTTACACACTGCACCTTTAAAGAATGAATCTTTTCACCAGAATATAAATTTCATATTTGATATTGATCAGAGAATAGATACATGGTACTGGTTTCTGGTCAAGTGACATGTCTCTGAAAAATAAAACCTGATCATATCCTCTTGTAACACTGCTGCAGCTATTCTAAGTCAATCCGGTCCCGTGGTCCATCTCGGTGTTTCTTCCTGCTGCTCTGGCCACAGGGCCTCCTCTGTGTCCACAGTGGCCGGTTAGATTACCACAACAGCTGGAGCTGCCGTCACCTCTGGCTCCCAATCGCTTCCTTGTTTTCTGACCCGATAACATGAAAACTGGCAGATTCACCTTTGGTAAATATCTGAGGACTCGAACTGGACACGACCAAATAACGATTTCACCCCTTAGAAGTTTTGCATCAGGTCAGAGCGATTAGAATCTGTATCATATTTGTGTGGCAATCGGGTTGTGAGTGACCTGACGCGTTATGGTTTGATCTGGTACAGTGACGGCCTGTATGTGTTGACTTTGCTTCCTCCTCTAAATGTCACACCAACTCCCTCTGACACGCTAAAGAGCTGTAAAAGAAAAAAAGAAAGTTAGGTGATTATATATTTATGAAAATGTCAGTGTGTCATTGTTTTGCAATATTTTTAGAAGTGATCAAAATGAGCACAATTTTAGACACTGCACCTTTAAGCGGGTTGTCCTCTCCCAGTTTGCGTGCTTATTGAACCAGAGTTGATGTAATGATGGTAGAGTGTGATGTGTGAAAGACAAAGTGCTGGACATAGATACACTGCAAACATATACGTATTGTGTTATGCTCTGATTTGACTGGTCGCTTACGATTAAACCGGTCTGTGCGTGGCCCCTGAACTAAAATGAGTTTGACACCCTCGATGTAAAATGGTGCAAGGGATTCAATTATGTCTTTTCATTTGCTCTGTAATTGGCTGGAGACCTGGTCAGGGTGAACACCTGGTGTCTCTTGTCCAAGGTTAACTGGGACCCCCCCCCCCCCCCCCCCCCCCCCCCCCCCCCCCGCCCCCCCCCCCGCCTTCGCTCCTCCCCCCCCCTCCCCCCCCCCCCCCGTCCTCCGTCCCTGCAGCCCTTCAATGATAAGGCGTACAAATAATCAATAGGAACAGATAAATAGTACCGGTTAAAGTTGATGTTGTAAAGGCAGTTATGGGCATTGACCACATTCCATTATGGTGGTGGACTGGCTTCAGCCAGAGACTCTCAGGCTCTGTTTGATGAAGTTTAATCCAATCCTATTTTCTGCCCTGAAATGCTTTTAGTAATGTAATTCTCTCAGTGTCAGACAAGCCCCCCCCCCCCCCACCCCCCCCCCCCCCGCCCTGGCCTTGTGAGTGTGTGTGTCTGTGTCTCTCCCTCCTAAAGAACACTAAGCACCTTATCCATGCTAAGGGCTAACAAAGGGAGCACTGGTTGTACGTTGTAATTCTCTGCTGCAGATTCATTATCTGCAGCAGAGAGAAGCAGCAGAGGGAAGAGCGCTCACACTCTTCATCAGCAGGTTACACACCCAGTGTGTGTGTGTGTGTGTGTGTGTGTGTGTGTGTAAAAATATGGGGTTTAGAACCTTTTAATATGTTGTGTTTTCACATATTTGCAGTCATTCATTTTCATAGCACATGATCTCTAATCAGAAGCCACGCGTTGTGCTTTGGTCCATACCTCACCTGTAGTAATGTTGAGGGCCAGTAGAGGGTGCTGCATGATCCAGGTCATAACTCAGTCAACCTCTCCGCTGACACAGACTGCTGAGAGTTTTGAAACGACTTACTGCTCTTGTTGTTGTTTATGTATGGGATGTGCTGCACTGTTATTCATTTTCACTCCAGTATAGAAGAGAACATAACATTGACCCAGTCACCCATAAGGAGATTACAAAACAAAATAATATCAATTGTGAATACATTTGATCTGGCTTGACACGAACAAAATATTTTTTTTGTTGTGTATTGTGTTTGCAGAATGCAGAAGGGCCCATGCTGCATGATGACCATAATGCCCCATTCAGCAGAATGGGGCGGAGCCTGGGCGGGTGAAGGTTTCTCGGTTGTTAGTGATTTGCGCTGCGGCACCGTATCCGCAGAGAGTCAGCTGTCTGCGAAGGTGTTAGTGCCGCTGTTTGAGGGAGTGAGTTAGAGGCTGTGGGTGGAGCATGTGTGTGTAAAGCGTGTGTGTGTAAAGCGTGTGTGTGTAAAGCGTGTGTGTGTGTAAAGCGTGTGTGTTTGGAGGTGGAGTGTATGATCTGGGCTGGTCGGTGTCTCATGTTGTCACAGTGACCTCTACTGCTTACATGGACACCCACTGCAGCATTCGCACACACACACACACACACACACACACACACACACACACACGGACAGGAGACAGTCACTATTGTGTTGCTATGTGAAAGGAATCACTGTCATTAAGGTGAAATGAGTAAATAAACCCACTTTTAAGACACTGACTCATAAGTGAAGCACCTGCATTTTTTAATGGATCCCTTCTGCTGGAACGACCTTCATTCAAAAACACAGCGGCCTCTTTAGCACTGAGCTGAAGACTTCGCTTCACCCTCACACCGACAGTGTTCTCACCTCCATACTACTCTCATTCACTCATGATCACTTACACAGTAAAAGCATTTTGTTACCTCTGCTGTTATTGTTTTTGTGTGCACACTGTTTCAACAGCTGTGTTTCACCCTTAAAAGCAATTTTTTTTTTGCATTTATTTATTTATACATTTTTGTTTGTTCTGCATTATTTTGTTTTGTGTTGTTGGACAAGGTTTCTTTTTTTTTCTTCTTTTTAAAATTGTGTATTTAATCCCCCCCTGCCCCATTTTCTTTCAAATTAAATTTAGAATTTTTTAAATCAGTTTTAACTTATCATAGAATAGCAGTAACATGGAATGTTAATGTTTATGTATTGAAATGTTCAATTCAAAGTTATTATTTTATATAATTTGTCCCCCTCTTGTTCATGAAAAAAATGAGATAGCAGCTCTGTGTGCAAAATTTCTTCTTCTTTTTCAATAAAAAAAAGAAAAAAGGCTAAATATATAAATGCATATGAGGTTACGTACATTTTGAATGAGCATAGAAAACACTATATGTTTGTGTTTATCAAAAATCAACCCCTTCATGAATTAAACATCAGTGCATATTTCCCAGACCACAAATTAAATGTCTGTGGCTTAAGCTGAAAATTGTAAACTCCTCCCATCGGCACTTTTTGCACAGAGCTGTGTAACTTTCTAAAAACAGAAATAACTGCGGCAGAGGGGGAAAAAAAGAAGGTTTCAATATCTGCTCCGTTTGTCATGTTTCATTTGTTACACAGTGAATCCTGCATGGCCCTGAGTGAGTGAACACCACAGTGTAACACTGAGGGTGTGTGGCCTTCACTCTACACTATGATACATCACACTACGGTCAGATGTGGCTGCTTAACTGTAAACACTCGTTTTTGATCCATCGCTGTCCTGTATTGATCCTGAGTCCTCTGTGTAGGATTGAGGTATAATTACTTTTCTTTCTAAGGGGCAGAAATGAAAAATCAGATCATCATATTGATGTTGTTGGTTCTCTGACAAGTTAAAGGTGAAGTGTGGGATTGTTAGTGCCATCTGGTGGTGAAGCGTAATTATTACAAACACATTTGCCAGCTCCTCCCCTTCTGAACGTATGGAAGGCTACGGCGGCTGCGATAGGCAAAATGTCCTCCACATCGTTTAGCAGTGTTCCGACAAGCGAGGAGGTATTTCAGATCATTATATTCAAATGCATCATTACTGCCTGTAACACTAATGATATAAGTGTAATTAACTGTTCCTGTGTCGTCGCATGCGCGTTGTTCTGTTGGTGGAGGTCTGTTTGCTAATGTTGGCTACTGTCAGGTAGCCTTCCGGTTGCAGCTTATATGTAACGTTATGCCAATGCTAACGGTGGATGCTAACTTGTAGCATTTGTAAATGGCACCTTACTACCTCTTAACAGTTAACATAGTCATTCCTCTCACTTCAGTGTTTGTGAACTTGTGGGAAAAGTTATTCCATCCCTGCTCTCAGTCGGGCCCCTTTCCACTCATGTTGTGTATCATAAGTCGCTCTCTGGGTAAAAGCCTGATCTTAATACTGGAGTAAGTAGCCAATCAGAGAGCTGCACTCCAGGCTGCTCTGTATGTGGCTATAGAGAAGGACTCCGAGTACGATGAGAGCCTCTTTGCTTACACCCCTCTCAGCAACTGGTTAGTGTGGTGCTCGAATTCTAATGAA
>JAFBJT010090478.1:12405-35664 GCA_016785325.1 Chascanopsetta lugubris
CATGGAGCAGATACTAGAGTGTGTGTGTGTGTGTGTGTGTGTGTGTGTTAATAATCACAGTCAAGGAGTTGGTAATAAAAGTTGCATTGGAGAACGTCTGTGACCCCTCAGCTGTGGCTGAGGGGGTACGAGGTGATGGTGGTGGGCAAGGCACCGAACTTCACAATATCCCATAGATGCAAAGTGCTGCAAATAGATGCACTGTATGAAAGTTTGAGCGACGGGGTGAATGTAAACTGTGCTGTAAAGCACCGAGGGGGTCTTCAAGATTCGATAAAGCTCTCTATATAAATATTGATCATTTCATTTCCTCTCTTTTCCTTCCAGCAACAGCGACGCCTCGACCTGCTGACCATCACCAACTCGGGTAGGACCCTCCGATTCCTCTCTCTCTCTCGTGCTCCTCCTCTCTGTTCCGACACCACACGTATTACACCGCGCCGCGGTGGAGGCTCAGTATCATCACGTGTTGTATCATCCTTCATGATATTGATTTGACAGAAACATGACAGGGAGGCACCTTCGTGTTTCCCCTCCCAGCGAAACTAAAACAGTCACCTGCTGTCTCTCTCTCTCTCTCTCTCTCTCTCTCTCTCTCTCTCTATTTCGCTCTCTCTCTCTCACACACACACACACACACATTAGATGAGAGTGGCGAGTTCGTTGCTGCGCTCGTGCGGCAGAAAGCCCTGCAGCAGACGTGTCACTAATTTGATGCATGCTTGTGTTAAATGTCAGAGAGAGTTTTGCCTCGGAGCTTTTAGAACGGAACGACATGAAGGCAGGAATTCAGGTGCATGAGTCACCGGGTGTGATGGAGACAGACAGCTGTGCCGGCGTTTCAATGCACGTGTGTGGCTCAGCCAATGGAAGATCATGTTGACTCACACTACAGCATGTTCGGGTCAGTGTTAGCGCTTTCACACCAGCGGGGCTTGGTCCAGGTTCTGGTTCCCAAACCCAATTTTGGACCAACACTTCACCTCAAGTGTGAGACACTCACTGCAGCGGATTTGTTATTGTGTGCATATGTGTCTGTTTGTGTGTCAAACGTACGAAATGAGGTACGATGTAAACAATATGCATAATGTTTCATTTGTGTTTCCAAGAGGCTTGAACATGCAACGGTCCATATATCACGGGATTCTCCTTCTGAAGGCTTTCATGAACACCACTGACATATTCTGCACTACATGTTCCATGTTCTGGTCATTAAAGGGTTCAATATTTTCTCACCTAATTTTAAAGAGTTTCCCGATGTGTGGGTTCTCAGCGGAACCAAAAATGCTGGTTCTTCCTCGCAAACTGTGACATCATCAGTGGGCGTGTCTGTGAGGCCAGGCAGGAAGTCGTGGAATGCAGCTATACAGCTATGAAATCGTTCATTTTGCTCAACACCTTAATGTCAGTGTTGTTACGTTGCCTGGCGACCAATCTACATTCGCGTAAGCTTGTGTTGACATCTTTAACATCTTACATAATATCCTCTGCGTGCACATCATTTTTTATTTTTGGAAAGCACAGACTGTAATCAAGCTTGACGACCGAACCACCGACTTTCATGACCCAAAGTTGTTTTGCTTGTGTGTGTGATTACCTTGGCTTGTGAAACGTTCTGCCTCTTTGGTTCCGTTTAAACCGGTGTGGACGTGGGGCCGGTTTGCCTGACGGCACCATGGTTCTGGGACTCCGGAACCACATCTGTCTGAAAGCAGCTTTTGTGACCTCATTCACCTCATTCAGTCACAAGGATGTTCCCAGTTCATCTTAGCCTGAAGCTGAAGGCAAAGTTTACAAAGTCATCAGCATGCTACAGAGTGTGTCTTGCAACATGAATCCCCAAACACCATCACAGTCATGTTTGAAACGTATGATGATCGGCTGTAGGTGACAGGTAAGTGCACTAACTGGATTCCTTGCACTCGCGTAGCTGCGAGTCAAAACAACAACACAACAAATCATTTCCAAGCTATTGTACAGAGTGTTTTCCACCTGCTCAGCAATGTGACTTCATCCACAGTTGTGTTCCTCTTTTGTTTTTTTGCCCCAAACCAAGACATGTTTTGTGTCAGCAGCTGTGTGGGGCAGGTGTGGCTGAGGGGTTAGAGGACTTGTCCTCGGACCAGAAGGTTGGGGTTTGATTCCTGCCCCCCCTCCCCCCTCATTCCATGTGCTGAGGTGTCCTTGCGCAAGACACTGAACCCCACGGTGTTCCATGAACTTACAGAAGAATGTTGAGTGACTGCGTGGGTGAAACTTCCAGTTCTCCACATTCACTGCAACAAAATGTGCAACGTAAACTCCAAATATGCACTTCAACATACTTTACAGTTTGTGTTTAAACATCCAAACACCACTGACACGTTCTGCAATAAATGTACATTCCATGTTCTGGTCAGTTAAAGGGTTGGAATATTTTCTTATCTAAGTATAAAGAGTTTTCTGATATCAGCCATGTGTGTGTGTGTGTGTGTGTGTGTGTGTGTGTGTGTGTGTGTGCGTGTGTCTCTGTGTGTGTGTGTGATTTATATGTGTGCTTATGATTATAGTGTTGCTCCACAGCCATTCAATGATGTCACTTCTGGAATTTTCTTTTTCTCAAAACAGAATCTTTGAAATCAAATACACGACATCTGCACAAACTTTAAAACCAGTTCAAATGATTTACTGATTCACTGACATGAAACATATGGAATACAGATGAAACACTGTATGTGCGGATATTGTTTATGAGCATATTGCAGCATCTCGAGTCATCTCGAGGGTTTCATTTTATTTCCCGTATGCAAATGAGAGGTAAAATATGTGTAAAGTTTGTTGCGGAGCACTTTGGAACTGTACCCTGTGCAGGCGCCACACCTCAAACTCCTTACATGTTCGCCATCACGCCGACATATGGCGCTCCGAGTTTGACTGGATGTCAGAAAGTAGCTGCACTGTTTGGAAATGAATGCCAGTGTCTCGGCGAGGCAGCTGTGAGAGCGGGGATCCGCTGAGACGAAGAGGAGGGAGGAGGAACGTTCGGAAAGTGCTGGGGAGGGGAGACAGATGGGGACGAGGAGGAGGACGCAGAGACCCATATGTCTAAAGAAGCTGCATGATCTAATGTGCTTTGATTAGAATAATGTGTCTGCAAGACTCGTGGAGACTGGGTTAATTTAGCAGGTTTACTCTGCAGCTGTTCCTGAGGCAGGATACACAACCCCCCCCCCCCCCCCCCCCCCCCCCCCCCCCGCCGCCCTCCTCCTTTACCCGTCCCTGGCACTCACAGTTTGAGACAGAGGGCAAGCAAAGAGAGAGGAAGGGCAAAGAAGGAGGAGGTGCGTGACATCGCCCGTTTGTTTCTGCAGAGTGCTTTTGGAGCAAATTGTGACTCGTCACCACCGTGGCGATGTTTAACTCCTCCCTCTTCCTGCTTCATCCATAAACCGGCAGAGGGGCGGAGCACTAGCTCGAGCCGTGGGTGGGCCCACGGTGCCGTCGCATCACCCGCAGTACGTGCCAGGTCGGCCCAGGGGTCAGTTTAGAGCCCACGACCTTAATTGTGCGCAATTTCAAATGTTGATCAAATACAGTTGTCACGGAAAAACATGTGACTGTTTGAGAACCAAACTGTTGTTTGTGCCAGATTTCAAACATGTTTCATTGACCTCTAAAGTTGACCATTTTAGCATGGGTGTTTATGGGGATTGATTCACTTTTGGAGCCTCAAGTGGCCACCCTGTGAACTGCAGGTATTTTCGTGTCCTTGTTGTGCTTCATCCACCTGCACCGGAGGTCGCTGCATGGTTTAGCAACAAGTGACAATATGCAAACATTCACTTTTTGACCAAAGCCCAGTTTTAAAGACACTGTTTCATCATGAATGAACAAATCAGATGTAACTTGTGGGTGTATTCTATTTGTATGTCTTCATATCGTGACATCTGAAGTCATTGCTTTCACCTGTACAGGTAAAATGGGGGTCTAGTCCACAGTTTTGATTGTTGCAAGATGTGGAGAGTTTTTATCCACAAGGGTTTTTGTCACCGTCAGTATGTTGTAAACTAAACGTGATCTCTGGCTGCAGGGTCACCCCCAACCTGAAGGCTCCGCCTGACATTGATGTGTTGTAGTGTGACAGGGGAAACCCATGCCCTATAGAACAGCGGTGTCAAACATATGACTCGCAGGCCAGAACTGGGCCACCAGAGGGTATACTTGGGTCCTTGGGGTGACTTTGCAAAGTGAAATCAACTGTGCACTTGGTTTATTTTGGTTATACTGAGAAGAGACATTTTCATTTATTCATCAGTCTATGATTTGACTGGTCCTTCCCACTTGAGATGTGGCCTTCTGAACTCAAGTGAGTTTGACACCCCTGCTCTAGAGATGTGTTTATTTAAATGGAACTTAAAGGTGCAGTGTATACGATTTTGGTCATTTTTGTCGCTTTAAAAAATGTTCCAAAACAATTATATGCTGGCATCTTCATGAATTTGTAATCACCTAAATGTGTTTTTTCCCTATTACCCTTAAATGAGCCTATTCATATATATTTACAAGATGAGCGGATCCTCTCTAGGGAGGCTGCCATGTTTTTACTGAAGTCAAAGTAAAAGTAAAAGTAAAAGTGGACATACTAAACATTGAAGTAACAATGAGTTCTAATGACAACTGCAGTCTACCATAGGTTCTCCTTCATGCTCAGACGGGTGAGGGTGAGGTGATGGATACAACGTGCAACTTCACCACTAGATGTCACCAAATCTCACACACTGCACCTTTAATCGTACAATGGAACTCAGTTAGAATTCTTTGACTGTGTCCTTGTTTTTGGCAAATTGTCATAAAACATCGTGTGCACTGTATCTGCAGAGGACAAGTTTCACTTTTAGATTCACCTCAGCTCCCAGTGAACACAGAGAAATATATTTGTCATGTTCATTTGACTCCGAAGTGACTCATGCAGCTATTCTCATACCGAGGCCTGAATAATGTAGCGCCCGCTGCTGCCGAGATATTTGTTTCCCCCGTCTCCCCGGAGGAGTCCTGCTCCTCCTGGATAAGTGGATTTCTGTTCACCCCTTTAAAAAAAGTCTCTGTGCTGCCAAACCTTGTCTCTTTTCAATGGCTGAGCTCTAAAGTGATTATTCGAGATCTGTGGACACTATTTTCACTTTATTGACGCTGGCTACGCTTCCGTGGAACTATTGCATCTCAAGGTGAGATGGGTGACTGACACAAAGGACAGTCACAATGAGTTTGTTACTCTTTCTTGGAGCTGCCGCGTCTTTTGAAGTCGGCCCAGTGGCTCATTAAAGGTATAGAGTGGGAGTGGGAAAATAAAAAGAAGTCTCATGCAAACAAATAAGAGGGAAATAAGTGTTTTCTAAAGCCGCTGCACTCAGCAAGGCTATTTTTATTTTTGTCTGATGCAGCACTGCATCAAACTTTAACACCTCATGGTCTCATCATTGAGATAAAAGGGTCCAACAACCTGATTCTGCTCTGTGGCTGCAGCCTTTGTCTCCGGTTGCCAGGCCATGTTCAAGTCAGGGTCCTGGAAAAGTTAGAAATAGCAGACAATGGATAAGTTTGACTTCTTCTTTTTCTTCTGCTGTTTTGTGGAAGCTGCATGAGCACAACACATGCATGTGCAGTGACTGACAATGCTCTTGGTGGTGGTGGCCTTGTAAAAGCTCTATAGGTGACAGGGAAACCACCACTGTGACTACGAGGCCAAATGAATCTGTGTTGCCAGATATATGATAATTGTCATATGCATCCGATTTTAGGGCCTGTACGATCAATACTTCTGAATAAAGCCAAATCTATGATGGTTTTGGCCTTGTGTTTTCATTTAGGTGAACATCCACACGGCAACCTTCCGGTGCAGACGGATGAGGCCGATGGGGAAGTAAAAAAACGTGTAGTTCACAGGGTGTCCACTTGAGACTGACTCCAAAAGGGAGCAAATCCCCACAGACTCCCATGTTAAAATGGCCAACTTCAGAGGTGAATGAAACATGTTTATAGTCAGGTACAAACTACAGTTTTGGTTTGGATCAGTCACATGTTTTCCTGTGACAACTGTGTATTTTTGTTTTATCGACGTTTGAAATTGTGCATATTTTAGGGCGTGGCTTCTTGACGGACAGCTGGGCCCACCTGGCACGTACCGCGGGTGATGTGATGGCACCAAGCGCCCACCCACAGCTTTGTGTGTGTTTGGACTCTTTTCCCATTTTTGGTTGAAGCAGGAAGTAGGAGGAGTTAGGCATCGGCAAGATGGCAGCAAGTGACTCGCCCACAATTCGCTTCATAAGCACTCTGCAGAAACCAACGACTGGCGTCACGGACTCTCCGTCCATCTTAGCGTAGGACCCTATCAGCTCATACCTGGCTGGCTCCTCCTCTCTGTCGATCACATCAGCAGCGCTCAGCTGAGCCGAAAGTGAGTTGGAAAAAAAAAAGTGAAGTGACTGATTGAGACCAAACAGGCTTTCTGCATGTTTAATTCACCTCTAAAGTTGACCATTTTAACATGGGAGTCAATGGCGATTGATTGACTGCTTTTGGAGCCTCAAGTGGCCGACCTGTGAACGGCAGGTTTTTTTGCCTCCTTCATCCGTCTGCACTGGCGGTTGCAGCTTGGTCAGAGCCTACGTTCAAGGGATTGTTTAATCCATACAATAGTTTGGGTCCAATTTTAAAGCAACTGTACAATATTTCTTCATCTCATCTGGCAACACTGAAATAAATACCAAAAAAATATTTTAATACCATCCCTACTTTCCTTGAATGGCTGCTGTGACTGACTTTTAAATTAATCTTAAAACAGCTTCATAGCTTTTCGGTTTTTTTTGTTTTTTTTCACCATGTGGACTCGAGCACAAATCTTCTCTTTCAGGGTTCGGTGTGTTCACCTGTAGAGAGCAGAGACGTCTTTTGATTATCTCTCACTGAATCGCTTCATCCTCCTCCCCCTCCTCCTCCTCCTCCTCCTCCTCCGAGCGCGTGCAGGGCTCCGTGTGCGCTGTAAATGATTGCAGGTCATTATTCAGGCAAGTCTATTATATCTTTAACTCGGCGGACATATTTCAACCTGCCCTGCCGCTGATTACCATTCAAGCTACGTGAGCGGACGATGCACCGCCACGCGACAGGAACACGCTGAAGGTTATTATGACGGCCGCGTGGCGAGCAGGCGAGATGAATGACACCGATAGAGGGGGGCGGGGGGAACACGGCCAGGACACCCTCTCCGTTTCCACTCCCTCGCTTCCTTTCACCTTGTCGGCCCCGCCCCCTTCCTTGACTCATCTGAGCAACACCTGTTGTTATTTATTAGCGATGTGATTTTCTCACGTCCCCCTCCGTCCACTTGTCTTCTGCCTGTTTGCGTCACGTCGTTCCCTCCTTCCTTCCTTCCTGTCGTCCTCAGAGCAGAGGGAATCACCGGGTGTGAACGAGGCTCGGGTTGCTTCATGACATACATTCAAAGGTGCTGTGTGTAGGATTTGGTGACACCTACATGTCGGACCCGCTCCTCATGTCAACGTACATAAATGGGCTCATTTAAGGGTAATGGGGGAAAAAAGGAAACATTTAGGCGATTATAAATAAAAAATGAATACAAATATTTATTTAAGTGACAGAAATCGTACACACTGCACCTTTAACACTCCTAAAGCACGTGTGTCAAACTCGTGGCCCACAGGCCAAAGGTGGCCCGCAGGATGATTTCATGTGGCCCGCGACAGCGTAAAGGCCTATGATTGTCTAAAAATAAAAGTCTAAAGTAGACATGACACCCTCTCCTCGTCCTCCTCCTCCCCAGGAGTTTCCGCTCCCTCGCTTCTTTTCACCTTGTCGGCCCCGCCCCCCCTCTCCTGACTCATCTGAGCAGCACCTGTTGTTATTTATTAGTGATGTGATTTCCTTACATCCCCCCTCGTCCTCTTCTTCTCTGCCCTTTGTGTCGCTCCCCCCTTCCCGTCGTCCCCCGAGCAGAGGGAATCACCGGGTGTGAACGAGCTAATAGGCTCGGGTGGCTTCATGAGGTGCATCTCTAATGGAGTCATTAGCTGCTGTGGAGGAGGGTTCACACACTTATACATGGATCCACACGCGTATAATGAAGTGTATAGATACCTGACATATAAACACAGTATTTACAGACTCACAGTCCACACACACACACATGCATACCCACTCTCTCTCTCTCTCTCACACACACACACACACACACACACACACAGACCCACTCAAACCTCACTCGGCACTCTTTAATTGGACACTTGAGCAGCACACGGCTGCATCTGGCTCCTGTTGAACACAGCCTGACATTTCAGACTGCTGACCTTTCCCAGCCCGCCACAACTAAATAATGATTAGTCCTGGCAACTGTTCCACCACCACAACAACAACAGACACACACACACACACACACACACACACACACACACACACACACTTTCACAGGTGCAAACAAAAACACCTGCACAGAGCTGTTTTGTCTTCTCACAGGGAGAAAATGCAGTGCAGACATCGATTGGAGAGGCCATTGTCATTCTTTTGGCTTTATCGATCCGATTGTCCTTTTCCATATCTGCAGTCCGAGCCCAATAGTGTGTTGTTCTAAATTAACTCTGTTTAGTTTCAGCGTCACCCCCCCCCCCCCCCCCCCCCCCCCCCCCCCCCTTTTTTGTTCCGCCCCCGCCCGGGGGGGAAACCCCCCCCCCCTCCCCCCACCGCCCCTTTATGCGCTCGCAGCATTACAGTGGGAAAAAAAGGTCAATCATATTCATGAGATTTGGGCAGATTTGAGTGTGCACATTTTTAGGTTCCCTACACAGAGACATGTGAGCGTGCGTGTGTGTGTGTGTGTGTGTATGTATGAGGCAATGAAGCAGTGTGTGTGTGTGTGTGTGTGTGTGTGTGTGTGTGTGTAATAGGTAGTTCCCAGATCTCTCCTCTCCCTTTCCTCTCTTTCACTCCATCACTTCTCTGCCTTTGTGTCTCCATTCGCCTGCTGTTCTGTTTCTGTCAGAGCGGAATAGAAATGTCCCTCATCAGAGAACCTCCTTCCACACTCATTCCTCCCGCTTTGCTCTTTCCGCACAAAACCTACCGGGCCTGCGCAGAGCCGGGGGTCAGGTGGCGTGCATCTGCACTGCAGCCAGCTGCTCGCACTCAAAGGCATCTCGTCTGAATCTTTCATGCCGAACACATGGTGATGTTGTGGAAATGTAGGATGTACATTCCACCCTCTAAAGCGCACGTGTCCAACTCGAGGCCCACGGGCCAAATGTGGCCCGCGCGATCATTTTACCACTGTACCGTTGCCCAGTACAATATGGACTCTTTTGAACTATATGTGCCTCTGCGCTTGGGTTCCCTGCCTGATCCTGACACCCACAAGTAAACGCTTGATCTACTCTTCTTCATTCCTCTGACACGTGGATTAAAGCACAAAAAACACACTGACTGAAGAATGGGCTGGTTAGTGGCAGTTGATTACATGTTCTTACTGCTGTGCATCTTAGGGATTAGTGCTGGTCCCTGCTGAAGAATTGAAATTTTTAGTTTTGTGAAATTTAAAGGTGCAGTGTGTCCATTACCCTCAACTTTGCCTCAAGAAGCCCCTGAATTTTAAACACTGCACCTTTAAGGTGTGGATGTGGTTTAGCAAATAGAGCAGGTTGTTATTGGATCAGACATTTGTTCCATTTCCTTTCTCATCAATGTTTCCTTGGGTTAGACACTGAACTTTCGCGTATAGTTTCTCGCCGGACAGATCGGACCCTCTTGCTGGCCCGTTTTGGCCCCCAGGCCACATGTTTGATGGACCTGGATTAGAAGAATCTTGAATATTGCACTTGGAGAAAAAGTCCCCCTTTTAGACCACAGACCAGGGGACTGAGACTCTCTCCAGCCTGATCTGACCCAGAGGAAAGTAGAAAGGCTTGTCTCCCACTCACCGTCACTGCTCGTGTGGCACAAAGCTGATCTGATCTGTGCAGGAACTCCAAGGTCTGTGATTGTAGAGCTGCACACGTCTGTTTTAACAAAGTGCAGGACCTATAAGACACATAAAGGGGGAAAAAAGCCTTATTTGTAAAAAGAAAAACTCCCATCAGGCATTTGTGTAAATGAGCAGCTGTGAAAACACTTCCTATTATTGCCCTAATTATATCCTTTCTCTGTAAATTTGCATATCTTATCTCCTTCTTCTTTCTCCTCTCTTCATTATGGAGGACTGTGCTTCCATTTTGATGTGGTTCAAGAGAAAAAAATAAAACAAATAAAGACGGAGATGAGGGATGGAGGGGAAAGAGAGGAGGAGAGGACATAGGTTGTGCCGGCCGCCTTGTATCGAGTATTTTCCAGTTGATTTTGTTGAAGGCTTCTCGGCAGCGGAGCTAAATAAGCAGCGGCATTCTAATGAACAGAGAATGAGTGTGATAATTTAGCAGGCGAGGGATGGACGAGTATGGAGAGATTGGAGCCAGGAAAGGGAAGAGGAGGGAGGAGGATTAAAGGGGCGCAACACAACAATGAAATGATCTTGAGAAGAATAACTAGTTAACTTGAACTATTTACTTTTATGATGCTATAACTCTGTAAATAGATTAATTACTTTTTGGAGAAGTAACTTTAACTCGTTACTTTTTTTCAACCCAACAACCCAAATTTAATTCATTCTCGTCAGCCATATTGGCCCTGGTGGGCCGGTTTTGGCCCGCACGTCTTATGTTTGACACCCATGGACTCTTGCTTATTCCACTTTGAGAAAAAGTCCCAGAGGAATAGGTAACACTCCATGTTTGTCCACCAGGTGCTTCAGACAACACTGTCTGGCAGTTACCCGTGTGTATTGGAAGCAATACGATCTCACTGGTCCGGTCCACTTGCGATAACAGTGGGCGGAACTAAAATGAGTTTGACACCCCTGACTTTCAACTGGCGTTCATGCAGTCGACCAATGTGTTTCATGTTGTTGCATTCAGGTGAAGAGAGAGAGAGAGAGGGGGGGGGCAGTAAATGACAGCAGAGGAAGAAGCCTATATAGACTCTTGTCTGTGCTCGCTGTAAAAGGCCGGTGGCGGTGGCGGCGGCGGCGGTAAACAGGCTGCGGGTTCTGAGACGATCTCTTTGTCGCCAGCGGAGCCTCCAGTGTTGCTGAGCACTGCTGTGGAGCAAATCCTCCCAGAGACGGCTGATTGGATTTTTGTTCCAGGGAGCCTTTTGTGTTAGCAGCACCGGGACTAGATAATAGAGGTTGATGCCACTTCGTCTCTGTGTTATGGCTAGTGGATTGAGTGTGTGTGTGTGTGTAAGGGTGTGTGTGTGTGTGTGTGTTTGGAGAGAGAGAGAGAGAATGAGAAAGGACATCCTCTTTTCTTTAAAGATATAAGATTCAGCTGGAATTAGATTGGCAGAAATGTAATATGAAATAATTGTATCATAATGCGCTCTATCTCTTTACATGAGGAGCAGGTCGTCTCTGTGGAGGCCGCCATGTTTTTACATTCGCCCAGGATGAGCAAACTCAAGACTTTTTGCATTTAAAGGTGCAGTGTGTAAGATTTGGTGACCTGTAGTGGTGAAGTTGCATATTGTATCCATCACCTCACCCTCACCCATCTGAGCATGAAGGAGAACGTATTATGGTAGACCTCAGTCGTCATTAAAACTCAAAAGATGTTTAGTTTGTCCACTCTGGGCTACTGTTAAAAAAACAATGTACTGGCGGCCCCCATAGCGAGGACCCGTTTCTCCTGTAAATATACATGGCTCATTTACGAGTAATGGAAAAAAAAAACATTAGGTGATTATAAAGTCATGAAAATGTCAGTATGTAATCGTTTTGTAATATTCTTAGAAGCTACAAAAATGACCAAAACCTTACAGACGACGAAGAGAGATAAATATATTACAAAATAATGACAATCTGACATTTTCAGAATCACCTAAATGTATTTGTGTTCCCATGACTCTTAAATTAGCCCATCGATGTATATTTACACGGGGAGTGGGTCCTCTCCATGGGAGCCGCCATGTTTTGTTTTTTTACAGTAGCCCAGAGTGGACGAACTAAACATCGTTTTAGTTTGAATGACAACTGAAGTCTAACAGAGGTTCTCCTATATGCTCAGAAGGGTGAGGTGATGGATACAATATGCAACCTCACCACCAGGTGTCACCAAATCTTACACACAGCACCTTTAAATGAGAACTGATTTCATATGCTTGAATGGGTAAGGGGGAGGTGAGTGGTATCCTTTTTTTGTCATTAAAAAAAAAAAATTCTTTTATTCCTTTATTCATTTTTTGAGTATTGTGTGTATCCGACAGCAACACGCACCTTCACCACTAGACGTCACTAAAGCACACGTGATGATATAATGGGCTCCTTACTGTGACTGTGGGTATGGAGAGAACCCAAACGCAGTTACAAAACAGGCGAGACACAGATGGACGGTTTGCAAGCTTTACTGAGGTGGTAATCAGGTAGCTGCAAACAGACAGAGTTGGTAGTCAAGGTACAAGGCAAGGTTCTGGTAACCAGGGACAAGAGACGGGATCAGGTCAGGAACAGGTGGGGGGGTCGGAACCGGGTAGGCAAGATAAAGAATGCTGGTTGTTAAATACTTGCTCTGGGTGGGAGTGAGACTGGGGCTGAAGTAGGTGCGGGTGATTGCACTGAGGAGGTGTGGGAGTGGGCGTGGCCAGTGTCTGGCAGATGGACAGGCATGTGCAGAGAACGAGAAGGGGGGGGGGGGGATGTGACCCTTAACGGAGCGGAGAACAACGATTCATACATTCACAAAATCATCCGTTTGTAGATATCGTTTCTCGCCTTCTCTGCCACCGGACGTTTGCATGATTCAACCTGAATTCTACACACGGGCCCTTTAACGGTGCTGAATAAAGGAGAGCACGCGGTGCTGCTGCCAGTCAGACTCAGACTAATAACACAACCTCTCTCTCTCTCTCTGTTGCCGAGCGTTGATGAGACAGTGTTCAGCGTCACACTGCAGTGCAGGTATGTTGCCAGGAGATTCCTCCGCTGCCATTGTCAAGGTCACTCTCATCCTCCTCTCAGTCTGTGCCTCCGCTCCCTCTGTCACAGCTCCACGCGTGTGTGTGTGTGTGTGTGTGTGTGTGCGTGTGCACACAGCGCTGTATGTATAAATATGAATGTTACACATTAATGACTTCTATGGGGAGATTCTGCGTCTAATTGCCCTCACATGCACGTGGGCTGTCAGTGGTTCCAGGGAACGTGGGCACAGCAGATGCTTGAACCCGAGTCCTTTCACTTCAGAAGCGCCTCGCGCTCCTCGCGCCTCCCCGCTGTCCCGTGACTTTGCGCCGACCTCTATCGGAGAAAGAGAGATAGATTTTCGAGAACCAATCGGCGGCAGCAGTTGGAAGTGAGCGTCGGCTGAAATGTTTAGTGCCCCCCGCAGTGCGTGTCGTGAAATGGCACTGTGGGGCTTTTTAAATGCTGATTTAAAGGGGGTTGATCAACAGTCTGGGCAAACGTCTGCAACTGGGAGGTGATTTACAGGTGGGGGGCGGGGAGGTGGTCGCGACCCTCCTATAATCAAAACCAGCATGTGCATTATAAAACCTGACAGGGGGGGTCGGGTTTGTTGATTCACTTTGAATTTCAGCAAAGAATCTATTCTCGTCTCCATCCATCTTCTGTCGCCGCGGTTGTTTTGTAGCTGTTGTACGTTATGTAACAAATTCCTGATGAGTCATTTCAAAGCTGTGGCCAGGGATTAATAATCAATATACATATTGACGCATCACTTTCCGCTTTGTCTTGCATCCCATGTCGACGGAACCCATTCATTCGCTGTTGGCTTGATGCATGTAGCACGTAGACATACTTTATCATGTGTAAACATAGCAGCAGTCTTACCACACACACACACACACACATAGCTGTCATACACTGCAATACCCCAATACGGCAATAACTGTGTTCTGGACCTGCGTGGATGCAGCTTTCACACCACATGCCACTCTCCAGTTATACACTTGTTGTGGAGGAAAGGTATTCCCCTAAGATGGCTCACGACACATACTCTCCGTAAGGTCACCGTGTTCCCAGCATAACCGTATCAGGGGCCATGCGAGCCACGACCTCGGCCTGTATTACCCCCAACGTCGTGTGACGGGCAGAACTGATAGTGTCAGTTCTTCTCCTCGAGTAAAGCCTGACTCTACCTGAGACATCCTGGCTCGCTCCGAGTCTTGGCGCGCTCTCTCTCTCTCTCATCAGCTCCCAACAGCAACCAACCTCCACAATTCCACAACAAATCGCCGCCACGACCAGGATCCCACCGTAACTACGGCACTGGTGAGTGAACACACGTTCTTTCTCTGAGATGATGATTTTGTCACTGCCATGCCAGAGTTTGACGGGATCCGAATAAAGTTAAAGACTAGTTGCCCAGCAAGTGTCAGGCAGGACTCTGAAGTGTTTCTTTGGAAAACCTGGGCTGGATTTGTCAGTCCGATTCGAGATGACAGTGCGTGAGCCTTCCACCTTGCCTCGGTTACTTCTCCTCGACTAAAGCCTACCTCAACCTAAGACATCCTGGCTCCAAGTCTCTCTCTCATCAGCTCCGGACAGCAACCAACCTCCCCAATTCCACAACACTTATATCATTATTGTGCTCAGGATGCCTCATTATGTTTTTTTTACTGATTAGTTTGGTTGTATTTATTATTTTAGAAACAGAGAAAGGCCGGTTTTAGATGCTCTGAACAACATCTCATTGTCTTGATAACTGTTGTGTCATGACAATAAAGTATTGAGTTGACTTTAATTAGATTTAAAGTGATTGGAGTGAATAGCCATAAGTGCTGCTCTGCTGCTGAATATACATTTAATATAATCAACGAAAATATACATGTACTGTGGACAACCAGCAACCAGTTTGTTCCATTGGCACTTTTATTTTGAAAGGCAAAAAATAACATTCTTTCTCACTCGGTTCAACTTGATTTTCAATATTTTGACTTTTTGCTTCCAAGTGAGAGACGAGAGAAAAATCCTCCTCTCATTTATTTTTCAACTTTTTGATTTCCATGGCCCCAAACTCTATGCCTTGTGCCTTGAACACTCTGTAGAAGTGGCCGCAGTGGGATGTACGTCTCAGGTCATGTATCAACCCACCTCCAGATCGACCGTGACTGTTTCGCCCCCTGAAGAAGTCAACGTGAGATGGACTTGTTTCCCGATGTCACATCAGCTGACGTCCTGCATGTGGACGACAGGGAGGCTACATGACATGTGACACACCTTCTCACTGTCAAAGCAGGAGGAGTCCTCACACGTATACCAGGTCTGCGGGTTCCTCTGGAGGTGCTGTGACATCAGTGGACACGGCTGTAAACATATTTCAGCGCAGATTTGATAAGCGTCTTCGTGGCCCTCATTGAAGCTTCAACACATGGAGATGTGTTTGCATCTCTGGGTGTGGATTTAACATCTCATGGTTGAGCCAATCAGAGGCAGAAGTGGGCACACACATACACACAGGCAGGAGATAGGTAGATACAGTAACGTCCAGCTCGGACAATGTGATGGTAAAGTTTTTACAGGAAGTTCAAACGTGACTTTTCACTCATTCAGATAGAAGGCTATAATGTATGAATGTTGTTTTCTATTAAGTGTTCATTTCATAAATGAAATATAACAGTTGAATTTAAAATGACATTTAAGGGGTGGGCGTGGGGGGGGTTCTCTATTTTGATGTTTAAAGAAATAAGGCAATAGTTACTTTCCCTGATAGCTAGTTACTTTTATTTTGCCATAACTCCGCTAGTTACTTTTTGGGAGAAGTAACTACAAAGTATAACGACTTACTGTTTTTTTTTAACCCAACGCTGCTTTTAAATTCTCGGGGGGCCAGATTGGACCCCCTGGTGAGGCGGTTTTGGCCCACGGGCTCTATGTTTGACACTCCTGGACTCTTGAATGTTTCACTCGGAGAAGAAGTCCCAGGGGAAAGTGGAAAGACTTGTCTCAAACGGGTTGAATCCAACCTCCCCCGCTCACCATCACTGCTCCCGTGGCACAAACCTGAGCTGATGGAAATCTGTGGGCTGCTCAGCTCCGCCAGAAAGTAGAACAAAAGCCATATAAGAGCAGCAAGTAAAGGATAAAGAGTGTGTTTGATGTGAGCAGCCGCATCAACACTGTGTATTAAGCTCTGAATCAATCCTAACCTCTGCCAAGTGAACAGAACAGAAAGCTGCAGGAGTGATTCTGTGGAGGGATTTGATATCTGTGACCTTGTCTCTCCTTGACTGCCGGTAGTGTGTGTGTGTGTGTGTGTGTGTGTGTGTGCGCGTGCGGGTGGGTGGTGGTCTGTGCCTGGCTCATGTGCGGTTAAGTAAAGGCCGCCGGTGGTGAGGACGTTTGCCCTGCCCCCTGCTCGTCCACGCGTGACCGCCGCATCTCGCCATTGGAGGGTCCCGCCTCCCCTGGCGAGGAACAAGCTGCCTGGGTCTTATCTGGCTATTATCTGCCTCATGCCATGCCACCTATACCAGCCTGGCTGCCACCCCCCACCCCCCCCCCCCCCCCCCCCCCCCCTGCATGAGGCCCCCCCCCCCCCTCCTCCACCTCTGCATGACAGGCGGCTACAGTCTCCCTCCGATCCCAGCGGCGCCCTGCTGTCAGCTGCGCTGAAGTTCTCTGGCTGCCTCCGTACCCCGTCTGACAGCCGCGCCCGGAGGATGGGGGGCACGGGAAGCAAAGGGAGGAGGAGGAGGGGAAAGGGGGGAGGGGGGGGGGCAATACCATTAAGATGAGCTGTATTCCCACAGACCAAAGCCTGCCCAGTAGCCATGTGCTGTGGCTCACCTGGCTGCCAGATAAGTGGAGATTAGAGGGAGAGGAGCCGCTGGAAAAAGGTTTTAGAGGCGTGAGGAAAAAAGTCTGTGTGAAACCCAGCGACAGCCTCGGCACTTTTAGGATTCCTTGTGTCATGTTTGACATTTGATGCAGAAAGGGCACAGAGAGAGAGACAGACTCGCACAGCTCTCACACAGATGCGAGCAATCGTGGGTATTTCAAGGTGCAGCGTGCAAGATTTGGTGACATCTAGAGGTGGAGAGGCATGTTGTATCCATCACCTCGCCTTCAGCCTTCTGTGCATGCAGGAGAACCTGTGGTGGACTTCATTCACTCAGAGGATGTTTAGTACGTCCTCTCCGGGCAACTGTAAAAACATGGCGTCCCCCCGTAGAGTGAACCCACTCTTCGTGTACCGTAGTGAAAGTGGACGTACTAAACATCTAAGTCTACCATCGGTTCTCCTGCTTGTTCAGAAGGGTGGAGATGAGGTGATGAATACAGCTTCACCTCTAGACGTCACCAAATCCTGCACACTGCGCCTTCGATGGTGTCATTTAAGGATAAAGGATTGAAAACAAAACAGTCGGGTGATTCTACATTCATGAAAATGTCAGGATGTCATTCTTTTGTAATATTTGTGACAAAAATGACCGAAATCGTACACGCTGCACCTTTAACACATTGTTTGTGTTCGCTGTTGCCAGTGTATGAATTACACTTTTGTGCAGTTCCCTCTCTAGTTAGTGGAGAATTACAGTCTGGTGACACTGGGAGGATCGATACAGGTCGGCAGCAGGAGGCAAAGCGGCTCTAATGAACTGAATTGACTGCCACTGAAATATGATCAGTATTTCTCTGGTGGTCATTATGTTGCTTATGAGGAAGATCAATGTCTCCTGTGTGGATCACTGAGTACACACAGCGTGAAGGCAGGGCCAGCACTGATACCACTCTAAATAGTTAATGGAGGATTTTTTTTTCTCCCCAATAAGGTTTCTCTATGTGTGTGTGTGCCTGTGTGTGTGTGTGTGTCTGTGTGTGTGCGTGTGTGTGTGTGTGCGTCTTTGTCTCTCATTCTCCTTCAGCATCAGTAAGTGACGTGCCGGCGCGAGCCTGTGCTGTTCATTTCATGGGCTATCACTTTTTAAATTGGTGAATGCCTTCTTCATGGTTGATTAGTAATTCATGCGCGGCTAATTAAGAGGCATAATAGGAGAAAGGCTGGTGAGGTGCCTCCAACCAAAATAAGGAAACGGCAATTCCCTGGACTGTAAACACTTTGTGATTGATGGTTGGAAACGGCCGCGGCCCCCGAGAAGACGCTCACGCCTCCGAATCCATCATCCCCCGTGGAAGCAGACACCCATATCTTCATTTTCCTGATCTTCGTGCATCTTTCCAGAAAGTTGCCTTAATGATCCCTGCCATCCTGGCTGTCTAATGCCCTGGCATCATTGCTTTGCTGTGTCTGGTGTGTGTTTGTGTGTGTGTGTGTGTGTGTGTGTGCGTGTGTGTGTGCGTGTGTGTGTGTGTGTGTATTCACTGCTGCTCAGTCTCCTTCCTGCCAACCGTCATCACGCGCGCACCTGTACCCGCATCTGTTCTCTGCGCAGACCGGCACAGGTGCTGATTGTACGTGTCCATGAACTTCATGCACACGCCTTCCAGCATTGGAGTGAATTTAAAGGGTAGTGTGAAAGATTTCATTACTTTTGTCACTTCTGTTGCGAGAACAAAATATTGCAAAACAATTACATACCGATATTTTCATGATGACTTGAATGTATTTTTGTTCCCATTTCCCGCAAATGAACCCATCGATTTATTCAGTGATATTTAAATGAGCCTACTGATGCATGGTTTCATGGGGAAGGGGTCTTCTCCACGGGGGCCGCCATGTTTTTACAGTAGCCCAGAGTGGACATACCAACCATCTTTTGAGTTTTAATGGCAACTGAGGGCAATCATAGGTTCTCCTGCATGCTCGGAAGGGTGAGGGTGAGGTGACGGATGCAACATGCAACTTCACCAATATGATGTCACCAAATCTTACACTCTGCTCCTATAAATGTGCAGTGTGTAAAATTCTGGTCATTTTTGTCACTTCTGAGAATATTACAAAACAATTTCATATTAACATTTTCATGTATTTATAATCACATAAATGTTTTTGTTTTGTTTTTTTTACATTGCCCAACAATAAGCCCATTTATGTATATTTTCATGAAGAGTGGGTCCTCTCCATGGAGACTTCACCACGAGATGTCACCAAATTATACACACTGCTCCTTTAAAGCGAAATGGTAAGATATCCACTTCATGTGTCACCTACACACACACACACACACACACACACACACACACACACACACACACACACACACACACACCAGAGCAGAGGAGTTGTTTATCCCTCTGTCAGTGGAAACTCTTTATGATTCCAGGCGTGACGCCTCTGATGATGACGTGTGTACCCACAGTATAATTCCATCATCGGCATCATTACTGCTATTATCCCGTGTCTCCCTTTAATGCAGGCTAATGGATGACCAATAAAGATAGATGAGCCTGGCAGTGTGGAGCTAATAGGCAGGACATGATGTCTGGCTTCTGTCCTGACTTCAGTCTTTACCCCATCGACTGCTCCCTCTCTGATGAAACATTTCTAATACAGGATGTGGAGTTCTTCTGCTTATTTTTTCAGCTGTAATGAGTCATTGTGTTGTCACATGAGTAACATGTTGATAGTCAGAGACAAGTCAGGGCAGGTGTTGGTTTTAGCAGCTATTTTAAAGTTACTAAAATTGATAACCCCTCTTAGGGTCATGTCATCTTCAACCGCTTATCCAGTAATCGGGGTCACGGGGTATTTCTACCAGTGCACAAAGGGCCATTGGGGGTCTCAGTGTGTGTCACTGGCAATGTCCAAGTGGGATTTGAACCAGTGACCTGTCATTCCAAAGGCAACTTCTCTAACCATTGAGTGACAGCTGCCCTTTCATCATAGAATAATGGAAACAATAAAACATTTAGGTGACTGTAATTTCATGAAAATGTCTGTATGTAATTATTTTGTAATATTTCTAGAAGGGACAAAAATAACCGAAATCTTATACACTGCACCTTTAAATTATTTCAATTTCTACTGGTATAAGGGGAATCTGAAAGAATTCACGTTTTGTACTAATGTATGATCACCTCACTGTGCTAATTGTTGTTTTCATAACTCTAGAATCAGCCCTTTGAATTAACGTCAAAAACAATACCTCGCTATTAAAGCTGAGATTTTTTAGTTTTACAGAAGCTCAGAGTGGACAAACTAAACTCCCCTTGAGTACACTTGTCAATCTAATGAAAATACTATATGACAGTATACTATATATTCTATTATGACAGTATACTATATATTCTACTATGACAGTATACTATATGCCGTATGACACCCCTGCTTTATACATTACATCTATCTGAAGAGAGTGTGGGTTGCTGAATGTACTTAGGCATCCCATTCTCTGAATCATACGTGTGCACAGTGTACTACAGGTAGAGGTGACATATAATCACAAATCCAAAATTGTCATCATTGAAAATATTTTTCCAAGAGTTAAAGGTCCAGTGTGTAAGATTTGGTGACATCTAGAGGTAAAGTTGCATGTTGTATCCTTCACCTCAACTTCACCCTTCTGAGCATGTAGGCGAACCTGTGGTAGACCAGTTATTATTAAACCTAAAAAGATGTCCACTTTTACCACTGTAAAAACACGGTGGCCCCCATAGCAAGGACCCCCTCCTCAAGTAAATACACATTAATGGGGTCATTTTAGGGTAATGGAAAAAAGAAAACATTTAGATGATTATAAATTCTTGAAAATGTCCGTATGTAATTGTTTTGTAATATTTTTAGAAGTGACAAAAATAACCGAAATCTTACACACTGCACCTTTAAAGTTATAAGGTAGAAATCCCTGCTTATAAAGCAGAATGAAATAAACCATTCAGTATGAAATTGTATAATTGCTTCTCTTTGTTCACGTGTTTACTGTTGCAGAATCCAAACAGAAATACAATCAGATCCATATCAGTATTTTCAAAAGTATCAAATATAAAAGAAATACTGAAACATTACAAAGTTCACCTCCTATCACAGAAAAACAATACTGCTGTTGTTTTGTTGTTTTTGACCTGAGGCGTGTGGCCGTGGATCAGAAATGTGTTTGTGTTGAGCTGTCAGACTCTTTGTTGGAAATTGTTCTGACACAATCTGACATAGCAAACGGTGCCGTACAAAGGCTGCAACTGCCCCAACATACAGTTTGTTTGTTATTGGTATTTATTTTTTCAACTCACTGCAAGGAAGGGAAAATATGTTGGTATAATGACCTCCATGGTAATTATATTTAAATATATATTGAAGTTTTGTTGATTTTGCAATGAAAGTACATTTTCAATGAAAGCAGATCTTTGGGGCTAAAAATACGAGCTCTTACTGAAATCACTTCAAAATGAAATATATTTATGGAGCGCTACTTTTATTGTGTCTCTAGGCAGAGTTCACCGCCGTGAACTCAAACTTTATGAGAAAGTTGTTGTTTGAATTTTGAATTAAACTTCTCCAGGCTGCAGGAATGAATAAGACCATGTGGGACTTTTAAAATGCAGCTGAATTGGCCGGACACTTCAAAGATGGAGAGCTCCAGAGATGAGCAGCCCTGTGGTGGTGATGGTGAGTGCGGGCTGAAGAGACTCAAATGATCTGTAATGCTTCAGTCCATTTGTCCAGATACTGTTCAGATCTCACCTATGTTCTAGATATTTCATGGGATCTGACCCTACAGCCTTTTGGGGACACTTTATGTGATGGCGAGGATGAACTCAGCAGCTCAGTAGTTCTCCCGTCATCTGGCTTTGGGGCCCACCATCACCCCTTAATGACGAGCCGCAAACCAAACTTGAGGCACATTTTCTACTTGTTCAATTGAATTAAAGGTGCAGTGTGCAAGATTTGGTGACATCTAGAGGTGAAGTTGCATGTCGTATCTCCTCGCATTCACTCTTTATCAAAACTCAAAAGATGTTAAGTATGTCCACTCTGGGCTTCTGTAAAAACATGGTGGCCCCCTTTAGAGAGGACCTACTCCTTATTTAAATCTACATTCATGGGCTCATTTAAAGGTAAATAGAAAAAAAAAAAAAAAACATCTAAGTGATTTTAAATTCATGAAAATGTCAGCATTTGTTTAGTAATGTTTTCAGAAGTGAAGACATCTTTCACACTGCATCTTTAATGAAAAGGTGTAACAAAGTCCATATTTCACGTGGTTTGTCTCGTACTTTTGTTTCACCATGGTCAATTAGCATGAAAACACACTTGTTTTCTTCTTTCTATGAAATGGCAGGTGTCTGTCAACATTACAGGGTATCATTGCCAACTACTGCCAAGGGCTATGACTAGATAACACGCCGATGCATGAAAAATCTTACTAAAAAATAAAAGCACATGATTTTTTTCCTACTTAAACGTCTGCAACCGACTGGAAATGTGTCCACGACCCAAAAGTTGAGAATCATTGCTTTCACAGGTTATTGGATATTCCTGGGTATATCTGGCTTGCAACTTGAAAAGACTTGAATTTTACCAACAAAAACTTTATTATTTACAGAAGCATGACATGTGAAGTTAAACACTAGTAGATAAATGGAATAGTAAATGGAATATGTGACCACTCTCATAACTGAAAATGTCCATAAACTGTATTCTCCCCCTGAGAGTTATCACCATTGTTTTGTTTATTGTCTTTAAATGGTGTCTGAGAGCTGTCGTACAGCACAGTGAACAGTTGCCATGGGTGACAATAACATCAAAACAGTCCAACCAACTAGATTCCTCAATCTACGCCACTAAAATATCAGAGAAGAGAATAAGAAGGGAAGGGGGGGGGGGCTTCCATATATTTGCGCATCAGTTACTTTTCAATTACAGCATCCCAAGCAGAACAAAATTGTTAGTGTCATTTAACGACTGTGCTGCTCTCCATTAGAGGAACAACTGAGGGAGATCCATCGTGTCGTATAAGCACCCGGCTGTCGTACAATAACAAAGACTTCATGAGTGTCGGACGGCCTTCATTGTGTTTGCTGTGATGCACAGAGCGGAGCAGGTGAGGCGTGTTCACCGGGAAACACATAAAAGCTCAGAGAGACCAATGAAATGTGAGCGGGCGGGTAATCATGTCACTCGCCCTTGCTCAGAGAGAAGTAATGGGGCTGTTTGGGATGACAGAGCCCTGGGTGATTCGATGTCCAACCTGATCACTTTCAATTCTTTATTCTTAATCCTTTGTTTTACATGTGTATTTGAGCTTTGATGTTTGTGTGGCTCTGTGTGA
>JAFBJT010090478.1:39043-59235 GCA_016785325.1 Chascanopsetta lugubris
GCAGGACCAAAGAGAAGTAAATAATGTATGCTTTTGTTCGATTCATTGAAGACGATTTGTGCTCCGCGTTGCCCGTTTGTACTGTGGAAGATTTCAGACCTCTGCACAGAACAGATTTTGATAATCAGAAGGTGTATCTGGTTCACAGAACTGGGGAGAATGGCAGCACAGGCCAGCCGTGCGAAGCGCAGATCCTTGCCCTTGCAGGTAAGTTGTCCTCCCGACACGTCGCCTTCCCTCCTCTCCATCGCCCACTCGCCTCCGTGTGACCGTGTAACCGTGGACGTGCCCGGCGCTCGGACATGTGTCAAAGCTGCTGCCTTTGTCCGATGTGTCAGGACGTGATCAGCTGGCGTCTGACACCGATAGCCACAACAGCGTCCTCGGCTGTGGCTAGCCGGAGATGCTAGCTAGGTGCTTAGATAACTTTGGTAGGTTGCCATACCTCGTCGTGGGTGCTTTGCGTGTTTTTTTTCCATACCGAAGGTGTCGGAGGTAGCTCTCTTATCTTCACAGTCCGCTGCTAAAGACGTGACACGAGACGGTAGCCAGTCACAACGGTTGTTTACAACATGTAGCTAGCGCCTGCTAGCTTCCTGTCCGTGTTAGCATGTCAAGCGTTAACTAGCTTTTCGGCTACGTGCGGCCGTAAATGTGTCACTATATGTAAAACACACTTGTCAGTCCGTGATTCCGCCGCTGTCATTTCTCTACTAGCCTTTTTAAACGCAGACGGGACGTGAGCCCGGGGCTGAGGCGGGTTTGCGGTTAGCCGGTTAGCTCGGCTAATCTCTGGGTCTGAGCCACAGAGGAGGATGCGGCGCTGCGCCTAGGACACATCCGCGCTCATAGGTAACATGTCAGCGTCATGTGTGCGTTCGTGACAGTGCGTTATGTTAATGTGCGGGTGTCTGCTGCTGTACATGATGTGCATGTTGTTTACTCTCGTGTTTTCTCATTGACGTTTTCACTGCTCGATCTTTAACAAGCTACACCACTAATCCCTGACTCTGAGCTGTCTGGGCTGCAGGATCCGTCCGACCTGACTGACACCTGCACACCGCCGCCTCTTGTCACCGCAACGTGTGATCACAGCGATCTGTCTGTGCCTCACATTTCTAACCGGGCTGTCATTGTGTTTACATGCAAACTGAGATGAACGCGTTAGGATGGAGAACACTGAACGTCCCTGGCCTCTGTAGGACAAATAGATAACAGGAGTGCGGGTCATGTTCTGTGTTGTGTGTCAATGTCCATCCCAACTTTTTTGGTCAACTTTCTGAGTTGCTTTCCTTGCTCTTGTCTCTGCACTCCACAGACACAGTAGAAGAATTTGAAGACAGTATAATGCAAAAGAAGATGAAAATTCCCAAGATGTCTATCGAGAATTCAGGAAACTCAATTGAGAACAATTTTGGAGAGGAGAGGCTGCCACTCAGGCATAAAAAGGTAGGAGCACTGGAGTTAGACAATAGATATGTTATTGTGTTATTATGACTGTCACACAAGTGTCACGTCATATCTTGATGTGACCCATGACCATGTTCAGATATGGGGTTGATCATATATTGATGATTCAGTACCAATACTGATTTATTTGTAGTTAATAAGGCTAATAATAGTATATATTTAAATCTTAATTATTACAACATCCAACACAAATATTTGGTTAAATGCCTCTAGCGTCTTTATTCAAGATTTAAACTTGAAATTGGAATAAAATGAAAAAAAAAACTTTAAAGTGATTAATAATTTTCAATAAGATGCTTCAGTCTGGCTCTGATAATCAGGGCTGCTAATAATCAGCTGACCCTGAGATTAAATGTTTATTTATAGCACTGTGAAAACGTTTATTAGGATTGTAATTTCATTATTGTTAATATTAGCGATTTGTCTTTTTTCAATTATATAGCAAGCATAGTATTCCCCTTTTTCTCATTCACACTGTTGTAATGCTTGTTAGGACCCTGAGTCTCGCTGCTCATTGAAAAATATATCAACAATGTGTGAATTTCTCACTTGTAGATGCCCACGCAGGCAGCAGCGTCATACTTAACCATCTCTGTTAATGATACATATCACAATGTCACATTTCCATAAACTTGGATGACACCCAAAATCCCCCAACGCTATTTTTACCATATGCTGGATTAACACAAATTCAGCACTCTGGACAGCTGCCCTTTCACAGACAAATCCTCTGAGCGGCTCATCAAAGAACTCAGTGACTCCTCTGCTCCCAGTTCCTGTTGAGATCTGCACAGTCAAAACAAACTGTTTGCAGTCACTCTGTCACGTCATTGGTGGATTTGATGTTTGGTTTTGACATCTGCTCTGCCTTCCACATGTGGGATCGTGTCATGTTTAGTTGCATATTCAGTCCATTTTGTTGGTGTTGAACCACAGACAGTAGTTAAATGATGTCAAATATTTTATCAGAGCCTCTCCATGCATGGCAAATACTTGTAATTGTCATATTTTCAACTTAATATTCCTCAAACTTTGATTTAACTCTCAGCAGCCTGTTAATGCCCTAAATCAGGGGAATCAAACTCATTTTACCGAGGGCCACATCAGCATTATGGTTGCTCTCAAGGGGCTCGTTTTAATTGTGGAAGTAAATGTCATTACTACTCAACATATTGTACAATAACTGTCTTCATGCTTGATTATCATTTATTCAAGTTACAAATATTGTACATGCATTTTCATACATGTGAAAATGTAAACACACTGAATATATTGCTACCCATAAAAAGTGGCATGTGTAATTGACTAGAGTTCATGGGCAATGTATGCTTTAGACTTTTATTTTTACACAATCATGTACCTTTAAGCTCTCGCGGGCCACAAGTTTGACACATGTGCCCATCTTTCCTTAGGCCCTGTCTCAGGACCATGGACGCCCCCTGTCCAACTCCTCCAAGAGCCTTGCAGCAGTAGTGGCTCGCCTGGAGAGAAATGCTGCCAGCTCCTGTATGGAGGGTGAAGAGGACCTGGATGAGGACCGACTCGCTGAAGAAGGGGAGGACGCCGAAGACGAGGACGAAGACATGGAGGCGGAACATCAGCAACAACATCATCACCAGCAGCACCAACAGCAGCACCTGGAGGTGGATACGGATTGTGTGTCGGAAGTAGCCGCCGCCGTAGTTCCTAGAGTCCTGTACGAAGAGCTGGTCCACAGCTACAGGCAACAGGAGGAGGAAATGAGGAGGCTCCAGCAGGAGCTGGAGAGAACCCGCAGACAGCTCGTGCAGCAGGCCAAGAAGCTGAAGGAATATGGCAGCTTGCTGACAGAGGTCAAAGAGCTGAGGGACTTCAACAGGAGGCTGCAAGACGTACTGCTTATGAGACTGGGCAGCGGTGAGAGACCCAAGAGCATGCACAGCAACATATACACCACTGATGTCACTGCATGAAAAGACGACTCTTGTCACTTCGAAAGAGTGTCTTATAAAACTAGCGCCAGTGGAGTTGTTAGCACATAACAATGAATATGTAGAAGGGAAAGCGCCGTCCAAAGGCATAGAACTTTCATCTGTCTATGCCTGTCTATACATCTGTATACCATCTGTAACAGAGTACGGCTGTGATGATGCCTTTTTTGAGATAAACCCAGAAGTTGGCATAGCACTGGTTCTCTAAAAGTAAAATGCAGTGGGAATCTTTGCATTGGATACTGGGTGATGGCTGAAAATGAGATCCTTGGTAAACACTAGTCCAGAATACATTGTAATTGTGTGATTGTTATAAAAGCAGTCGTTAGGCTGTCAACCAGCTGCACCACTATCACACGAGTTCATCACCACTCACCACCACAGAACCATGTTTTACAGCATAATGTTCCAGACAGGCTGTAACAGCCACTATTTAGCAGCTGCCTATTTTAAGCTATACATAAATGCGTTCATTGGTGCGCAATTTGTTGTATTGCACAACTTGTGTATCTCTTGCGCTGGTTTTGAAATCCAACCTTATTCAAGGTTTGTGACGGAAATATCATTCAAAATCTCTCTGAGTTTGAGACCAGGGGACCAGAAGTGTTAGCATGCTCACTTTATTCTGTGTGTGAGATATGGGGACACTCTCTCTAACCAGTAATACTGACTCACTGACTGCTTTTTATCACATGACTTTCCAAATTGAATTTTCAAAAAAAAAAATGTTTGGCATTATTTTCCATTTTTAGCTCAAGCATAGCGTTGCAATGTTGTTTTCTGTTCTTGGACAATTTTGATACATTGTCAGTTTAAACTCCAAGTAGACTTCACAAAACCTGAGTTTAGACTCTCAAGTTGCTCATGTTCCAGGAGTTTATAGTTGCACGATCTATATAAGTGTGTGTCATAATGTAAATTGATAACGAGATTGTAAATCGTGAAGACCTCATGCAGTAGGATGACTTGATGGTTGAGTAGATAAATTAGAAATGGACAAGTAACCTGCATCTTAGATCACATTGATCGATTGTGCAGCACGATGTCACGTATAATGTCTCAACAGGCCAATAACAATAATGATTCTTTAATGAATTGAATGGAGCTGAAGAGAGCACACCCTCGTTGCAGACCACATAGCTGAGGATGTACTCACAATCTCACGATATTTGAATCGCAGTTACCTAACTAATGAGGGTATAGTTTGTTAAATAAAGCAGTCAAAGTTCTTGGTGTGTGCACAATATATACTACAAGCTACAAGCTGTTGTATTTAGCTAATGAGGCTAACCACCAGCAGTTAGGCTACATGTCCAATCAGTGGTGCCCACAAACATCCCATACATAGTAAAATAATCACATTACACAGGCTGAGAGCTGCATCTCTCTAGTTAATCACACAGCTACACAGTTTTAGTGGCTCATTAAAGGTGTCTTGCATTACTTTTGTATGGGTATAAACATTTGTTGTTTACATTTTTGGTCAACGTTAACGCCCACATTTCATTGTTGGAATCTTATGATTGATGAAATCCTGCTCAGGAAGTTGAATACAGTAGACCACAGTGGTTAACACTGGATTAGATGGATGGGTGGATGAATTCAATTGTGACTAAAAGTGGTGTCATATCAGTGTACAGCAGTGAGCAGACACAACCATTGCCAGATACTGGTGTTAGTGTCGACTCCACTGTAGATCTGAGCGCAGGCACCTGGCTGCTGGCTAGACAATCTAATGGACAGGCTAAAGATTAAAGCACTCCAGGGTGCTGTCGGGCCATAGTGCTCTGACCGATATTAAAACTCGTCAGCTATGTTGGAGCTTAGCGTGGCCAGCCACCAAGCCAGCTTAGTTACTGGGCTAAAAAAATCGCCTGTCTCAAAGCACAGGCCTAGACCCAGGGCATAAAGTAAGCAAACAAGCAGGTGGGCACCGTTCCAATGGCAACTACCTGTTTACAGCCAATGCATTATCCTGCATAAATAGCATTTATTATGTTATTGTTGACAAAAGTTGATGGACAGACTTTGACCCCAGGTCATCTCAGGCATTGTGGATTTGTTGCGTGTTCCTCATTAAAGGTGCAGTGTGTAAGATTTAGTGACATCTACAGGTGAAGTTGCATGTTTTATTCATCACCACACCCTCATCCTACTGAGCATGTAGGAGAACCTATGGTAGCTCTCAGTTGTCATTAAAATTCAACAAAACTCTGGGCTTCTGTAAAAAACATGGCGGCCCCCGTAGAGAGGACCCAATCCTCATGTAAATATCCATTATTTGGCTTATTTAAGGGCAATGGCAAAACATTTGAACATTTAGGTGATTATACATTCATGAAAATGTCAGTATGTAATTGTTTTACTAAAATGTTTCATTTGTATCACCCCCTTGTGCGATTATTAAAGGTCATCTTATCCTGTTTTCAGAGCCTATGCACGACAATGGTACTCAGACAATCAAGGCTGAAGTGGTTGAACCCATTGTTGAAGCCCAGGAGACGTGCAGAGAAGAAGCCAACACCAGTTCCAGCTACTCCCCCTCGCCCAGGACGGTGTATACCTGCAACGATGGGAAGGTTAGTCACACGTTACATTCTCCTGATCCCCCCTCCAGCTGGCGTGTGATTACAACCTTTTCAGCCGTTTTGTTTTGTTTTCCCTTGTCAGATCACATGCCTGTTTATCTACAACCAAACCCTCCACATGGTCCCCATGATGTTCCCTGTCTGTTCTCATCACATTCATCTTCTTTTTTTTTTGTTCAGTTGCTCTTGAAGGCAAATTCATTCATCCAAATGTAAACACAAGGGTAGCGCTGACGCTCGCATTCCAAATACAGGGATGAAACATGCCATCACTCAAACATTGATTGACAGGCGTTTAACATAGTCCAGCAGCCAACAAATTAATCAGATGCTCTATGATGTTTTTAAGGTGCAGTGTGTAATATTTGGTGACATTTAGAGGGGAAATTGCATGTTGTATCCATCACCTCACCCTTTCAGAAGATGTTTAGTATGTCCACTCTGGGCTACTGTAAAAACATGGCAGACCCCATAGGGAGGACCCCCCCCCCATGTAAATATACATTAATAGGCTCACTTAAAGGTGCAGTGTTTAAAATTTCAGGCATTTTTTGTCACTTATTTGGTGAGGATTAGGGTTACAAAACAATTACATACTGACATTTGTACCCATGTATAATCACCTAAATGTATAACCTGCTTTTATATTACCCTAAAATCAGCCCTTTAATGTATATTTAAATCAGGAGGGGCTCCTCCCTATGGGGGCTGCCATTTTTTTTTTTTTACAATAGTCCACAATGGATGTACTAAATATCTTTTGAGCTTCAATGACAACAGACGGTTACCATAACTTCTCCTGCATGCTCACTAGGGAAGAGTGAGGTGACATACAACATGCAACTTCACCTGTAGATGTCACCAAATCTTACACACTGCACCTTTGAGGGTAATGGAAAAAGAATAAAATATTAAGGTGATGATAAATTCATGACGATGCCTGTATGTGATTGTTTTGTAATCTTTTTTAGAAGAGACAAAAATGACCGGAATCTTACACACTGCGCCTTTAAAACTTGTCAGTGATGTTGAATGTTAAAAGACCTGTGTTTTCTGTGATCGATTGCGAGACACCTTTTAAAAACTCTTCGGATGTATGTTTCAATCAATGGGTAAATTATAGGACTAAAATTATATTGTAGATTGGGCTGTTTAAGCCTGACTTGTAGATAATCCCAATAACGCCTGTCTCCCTTTGAGAATCTTAAATCCTCCCCTTCCCTCTCTCTGTAAATCTGGCTTCCTGCCTGTTGGTGACCGTGGGAAATTGTTGGATTTTGGAGGAAACGCCACATTTCCTTTTACACCCTTGAACCCGGGAACACGGCGTCATAGCTGATCAGTTTTCTCCCCCTGGCTGCCCTACCCAAGCAGGTAAACAAGGTTGAGAAGATTATTATTGTTCCTGCAAGCCCCGGCCAGCATCATCAGTGTTTATTAGCCTGTTAGGGTTCTTTACTCCCCCCACCCACCGCTGTAACTCAACCAGCGTTCCTGTTTCTGATGACAGGGGGGGAATTGGTAGTACAAGCTCTGTGGCCTGCAGCCACCTCAAGCGTGAAGAACACTTGCAAATTAGAACTCTCCTACAACAGGGACCCCATATTAATTATTTGCACAAGAGGAATTTAAAGTGACTGACGGGTTAGCCCTGGTGAGGGCGCGAGAGAGGACAGGGAGATAGAGAAGGGATGAGGGGAGATGGAGGGAGGGAGATAAACGAGAGCAACGGGGAGGGAGGATGAAAACAATCTTGTCTAACTTGAGGGCAGTAAAAAGCTTGTCTGCTGGCCCCGGGCCTAAAGCACATTAGCTGCACAGGGAAAAGCCTTTTGGATGGTAGCCTAAAGACTTTACAGTGATAAGAGCAGCAGACGAGGGAAAGGGAGTTGCATACGCTCCCCCCGCTGCATTAGCTCACCTGAGCAGACCAGAGCAGACTGCCTGGGCAGCAATCGGCTTGGAGTGTTTGGTGCTAGCTTATGCAACATGCAGCGACAGTGCGAGGAGAGCTGCAGGCGAGAGTTCATGCCGGTGGTTATCCAGACTACATGTGGGAACCACCAAGGTGGTGAAAGTGGTGCTTTTAGGGATTTGTATTTTGTTCGGAGTGGGAGCTGGCTGAGACGGTGGACCCCGTATGATCTTCCTTGTTCATTTAGACTGCGAGGCTTTTATAGAAAGGCGATAAAGATGGCAGAGAGACTGGATTTGGATGCTGCTGATCTCATAAAGCAGTGGGTGATCAGCCTGATTACGGCACAACTAATGTCTAGTTTGTAAATCTTCCAGATCTCAGAAATGAAATTCTGTTTCATTTGTCTATAATATTGAATCAAAGATGCAGTGCGTAAGATTTTGGGCATTTTTTGTCACATATCTGTTGACAGTACAAAAACAGTATAAACAGATATTATTATTATTATTATTATTATTATTATTATTATTATTATTATTACTACAAATCATCTCAAAGTTTGACTTGCTTTTTAGATTACCCTAAAATGAGGCCTTAAATGCATATTTACTCCAGGAGGGGGTCCTCCCTACGGGGGCGACCAATTATTTTACAAGGGTGAGGTGATGGATACAAAATGCAACTTCACCTGTAGATGTCACCAAATATTACACACTGTACCATTAATGTGTTTATCACCCTGTAATGAGCCTTGTATATATATTTACAGGTGCAGAGTCTCTTTTTTTTGGAGCCCACCATGTTTTTACAGTAGCTTAACACTTATTGAGTTTTAATGGTAACCCAAGGCCACCATGCATGTTAGGAAGTGCTGTTTGAGATGAGGGGTCTTCAGTTGCGTCATGCAACCTCATCAATAAACCCTATGCACTGCACCTTAAAGGTACCGGTGTATATGAAAGTTTCATATTGTATCCATCACCTCACCCTTCCCATTCGAGCATGCCGGAGAACCTATCGTAGCCCTTGGTTGTCATTATAGCTCAAAAGATGTTGAGTACATCCACTCGGGGGCTTTGGAAAACATGGCGGCCCCCATAAGGTGGACCCACGATTGGTGTAAATATACATTAAGTTGCTAATTTCAGGGTCTTGTAAAAAGCAAGACATACATTGGGGCGATTATATACGTTTCTAAAAACGTCTATACAATTGTTTTGTAATTTTATGTCCAAAGACAGAAGTGACAATGTACCAAAGTTGTAAACACCACACCTTTAAACTGTATCAGTAGTTAATTGAGCCTCTGTGGTTTATGGTAATGCTTTGCGTAAATTGTTGTCCCAAATCCAAATCTGTTTTGAGATTCCTTCTCTGAAGTCTGATACTGTAGTCAGCGCTGACTACGGCTGTCAGGTGTTTTTGTTCAGATGACTTGATCAGAGAAATACCAACACAAAGATTTAGTTTTGCTCGCCTTACATTTGTTGTTTTTGGTTGTTAAGACATTTATTGAAGTTTGTTGTTGTTCAAAAGTGGCTCATGAATTAAACAGGCAGGTATCTAATGATTCCGGTGTAATAATTTCAAAAACATGATTTACATAGCTTTCCCGTTGATGAGACGGACAGATTACTAATTGGCAGTTTGATATTTCCTGAACAAACAATTGTGGATACTGCCCTCTGTAGAGAAGTGTATTACCCACATAAATGTTGCATGTTTGTTCTTTTGATTTTACTAAACAAATGCATTATGAATTTTTTTGCAGAGTATATTTTTGCAATGTTATGGTGCAGTTTGTTGTGTTTCATTGATGTAGTGTTGGAGCTGTATACCCCTCACCTCACCCCTCTGTTGTAGAACATACTATAAAGAAGTAATAAAAACAGTACTGTTTGTCTCCTCAGGGGCACTGTTAAAAACCAGTGGTGCAACAAAGCAGCCTCCATAAAGGGGACGTGGTCCTAATGTAGATATTTTTAGACGAATGCAAATGTACTTTTTTGTGAATACACACTCAAATTGCAGATAATCTCATCTCAATCTCATGCATTTGACCTTGAAACCTGGTGTTCACATTCGTGTTATCGCATCTCCCCTTTAAAGGTGCACCTTGGTGGTGGAATCTGGGTAGAGGAGGAAAAGTGGCACCAGCTCCAGCGGACCCAGGGAGACTCCAAGTTCACAAAGAACCTGGCTGTCATGATCTGGGGCACGGAAACCCTGAAAAACCGCAGCGTTACAGGAGTGGCCACCAAAAAGAAGAAAGACGCTCTGCCCAAACCTCCGCTGTCGCCCAGCAAGCTGAAAATTGTCAGAGGTGAGAGTCTTACTTACGCTTACTCACATTCAGCCACACATGCCCCTTTTCCACCAAACTGGTTCCCGTGCTAGTTCCAGGCTCTTGCCTGACTTGGCGCCGGTTCTTTGTGTTTCCACCTCCGGAGCACCTGCTCTGCCTCTCACATCGGGTGCCTAACCAGACACCAGCTCAAGGCTGGTCTACAGCCATGAACCCATACGTCCGAGGGAAGGGGGCGGGGCTACTGTGACGAACATCCTCAGAAACCACCATGTTTAAAAACAGTCGAGCGAGTGCCAGCTCATCAGTGCGCTGTTATAGTGATAATAATAATGACGACTCAGATGAAACAGCAGTGGACGTAGGAGGAAACCCAGTGCTTCGTGATACTATGATCATCCTCCAAAGTCCAAAACAAATGAGCGTGAGCCGCCTCAACCGAGCCGGTGTTCCAGCGTATCCAGCGGGAGACGTCTATTGCCGGGTTTGATCAGTCCGAGCGGTCTGATCGCCACCAGCTGCAGCGGATCCCCCGATGGATGCGTCTGGACACTCGACCAGTTTATGAACAAACCAACACGATGTATAAAGTATTACAGGGAACAGAGGAAGAGACTGGGGCGGCAGCAGGAGCGGGCAATCTAAAAACTTCTCATTATCGCACGCTATACAATGAGCCCGTTGACGTGAAACTAAAATCTCCGATCATTATCTGATTATGTGAGTTATCTGATTATTCAAGAGCTCCTGTAAACAGCATACTCCCGATTTCCTTAATCAGATAACTGCCGTTATGAGGAATGGGAACACGGCTGAATTTCTCCCTGATACTTTGATTGCTTCGTGCATGTAAACCCAGTTACCTGATTTGTACCGTGTTTTTACATCTGCGCATGCGTGGAGCGGAAGACGAACTAAATACTACAAACATGGCGAAGAGTCACAAAGAACCACTTGTGGAGTGGAGATGTTGGCGTGGACATGGCAGTGTTTGGGTGCTGCACATTAACTGAGAGCCTGTCCATCATTATCGGAGCGAGGGCCGGAGCTCTGCGGTCACTACGTCGTTAAGATCGCTCCGCCCTCGGTACCGGCTGTGGAACGGGACTCGGACAAAAACGAAACCTAACCCTAAAGGGATGAAATGAGAGTTCATTCAAGCATATGAAATAATTGATTGATGTTTATTGAGGCACCACAGCACAGTTACGTTCAACAAGATTGAACTGCATGTAAAACCAGATATCTGATAATTACAGTTGCCTGATTACTCCCCGTTATCTGATTTCCACCGTCATGTAAATGGGATCATTGATGTAATGACGTCGCTCTGACTGTGCTTCTTGCCGGTGGAAACACCAAAGGGTTCTTGCGCGGTGCGGGAGATGAACCAACCGACTATGTCACGCGCCACTGCACCGAACGAGCACTGGAACCGGTTTGGTGGAAACGGGTTAATAGAGTTGAATCCTTTCAGTCATTGAATTATGCTCATTAGCCGCCAGCTAAAGATAAGATCAGCCACAGTGAATTCATTGCCGTTAACACAAACTCCCCCTGCAGAGTGTCTGTACGACAGAGTGTCCCAAGAGACGGCGGACAGTGCCGAGATCACGCAGAGATTATCCAAAGTGAACAAATACATTTGTGAAAAGATCATGGACATCAACAAGTCCATCAAAAACGAGGAGCGGCGGGAGTCCAAGCTGCTCATCCGACAGACGGTCAAGATGGAGAACTTCACCTACGATGGCATGTAGTGATCAACTGTTGTCACACCAGCGCCTTCTGCCCCCCCTCCCCTCCCCCCCAAGTGGTTCACAGGATATCTAGGGGGACTCTGAAATGGGAGACATTTGTTACAGTTTGAGGAGCAGTTGTACCATTTTGACACATTGGACTGGTTATTTCGTCAAATTTCCACAAGCATAGACCGCTACTCAGCTCCCTATAGAACCCCCCCCCCTCCCCACCTCCATCGCCAGTGCCCAGTTTCCTCATTGGCCCACAGACAGCTTTACCCAACAGTCTGAGTTTGGATGCATGAGAATCAGTTTTAGTATGAGCTGCCGTGTTTTTTTAAAGACTTGGTACAGATACGTAGTATATCGAGGTGTGTGCATTTGTGTCAAAGGAGAGATTAGATGTGATTGTGAAATTAATTTATTGTTCTGTGTCAGAACATAATCTTGGGTCATTAAACTTTTAAAAAGTAAGAGGTTATTTCCCTGGACAATGCTACAAAGGATTTCGATGCCAGTCGGCATGAGATCTTAGTCGGATGTTTGGTGACCAACCACGTCGCTGCCGCCGCATGCCTGCTGTTGGTACTTAATAAATAGAATAGTGTCAGTTCTGATTGAACTGACCATTGTGTCAGCTGCACAAGTCTTAATTGGTAAGAGCCATACAACATGAGATGAAAAATGAGTGTGTGCTCCCTCCTACAAACGTAGGTCAATCAAACAATTAGAGCGCTTGCAGAGGTTTAATGGAAAGAGTGACTCTCGCGTAGAGTCTGTGGTTTTTCTGTTTTCTTTTTCATATCGACCTGCTAGGGATCCGCCATCACCGAGAGAGCACAACGAGGCGGGGCTGATGGTATTTTTCCGCGTGTTACTCTTAATCAAACATGTCACTTTGAGACGATCTGACTGTTTAACAAGTCGTAGTGGTAACAGGCATAGCGATGCCTAGAAAGGCCTTAAAAATGGATCTGGCAATCACCAGGGGGGGAGGGAGTGGCGGTCGTGTACACCCCCCGGGTTTTCTGACAAGCTGTGATTGTACATGTATAGGAAGCCGAAGTTGATGAAGCTTCACCTGCACTTTGCTGTGAGAATGTTTAAAGTGATGGCTTGGTACTATTTTATCTGTTGAGTCGATCTGAGCCCAGCTGCGCCTCCCCCTTCCTGTTCCGTTTCAAAGAGGCTGGCTTGCTTGCTGGGGACAGCGTGGGTGAGAGAGTGCAGCTCTGGCGCTGTTCAGGTCGTCTTTGTGTGGACGCAGTGTCAGCTGTGGGTAAAGCTGTCTGGAAAACTGTTGTGCTGTCGAAGTTGTGTGGGCCCGTTGAACCCTGTAATAATAACCCCTCCCCATTCTTCCTTTTATTTTTATTTTTTTATTTTTTTTAAAGCCGTGCCACAGGGGAACAAAGTAAGGTCGCTTCAGTGACAGCTTCCTCTGAGCTATGCCATCAGAACTTCGAAATATTTTTTTTCTTCTATGTTTTTTTTCTTTTCTATATTTCTTTCCCTCTCTCCTGTTGTTTTATTGTTTTGATCCAAAAAGGTTTGTGCGGCTGTCTGCAGACTGGAACTAAAATGCTGCAGATTGAAATCTCAACTGTGACCTATTGCTGTGGCTAACTGTGAATCTGCTGCAGAGCTGCCCATCAAGCCTTTCTCCTCCTCACACTCTAGATTCTGCTTTGTCGGTTTTTCTCTCGACCGTTTTTGTCCATCACGTTTTTCTTTTCTTTTTGTTTGTTTGTTTGTTTGTTTGTTACTCCACAGTTCAGATAAGCCTTTTGTTAAGCTACCTTATGTTTTGGGGATATTTTAGTGTACATAAGCCACATCCTTTTTTTTTATTTGTCCACCAAACATGGATATTTCAGTTTCTAGTCCTGCTCTCCTGTTACGGTTTGATCAGTTCTGGTTGAATTATGTTGTAATTCCATATTATCTAACAGTTTATTATTGCTCCTTTTTATGCTTTTTGTATTTGTCTTTGTTTTTACATATGAAATGTGGGCTTTAAGCTGAATATTCTATCCAAACAATGACAAAAGAAATCTCCCATTCTTAGCCAAAGTCATCTCTGTGGAACAGTCAGTGACATGATATTTTGAAGGCTTTACGTCAAGCTATGGTATTTAATAAGCCCGGCTTAGAATCTACCCTCTAATTATCTGCCACAGTTAGATATAAATCAATATTGCTCAGCCATTATACTCTAGTAATTAGATTGACACAAATCATTTACGTCGAATGCACTTTAAACTTCTGGGCAGTTTCTTCAATCTTAAAAGAAAGAAATGTATTTGTGGTATTTGTCCATTTTTTAATGTCTATGTAGATTAAGGCCTAACAATCATTGTATTACCATGAAGCACCTTAGAACTTATTAATTTTAGGGTTTTTTTGTTTTGTTTTTTTATGGAAAGAATGAAATATGAGATAACGTTAGGATCTTGCCAATGCTCCAAGCAAGTTTCATAGATGTGCTGTTTCCAAAGTGAATCATTGGAGCGCTTTGAAACACATATATTATAACTGGATTCCAATATCTCCACCACCTCCTCTTGAACAATAGATTCAACGCTTAATATGTATCTTATCAGTTTTACCAATTTCAAAATATTCACAGATGAAATGTGCAAGATGACTGGAATTCCTGCTTTAACTTGTGTTAAGATACGGGGTGTATGTAGATAAGACTTGTTATATGGAGATGATTGTGTATTTTTGCAAATGATGGTGGTAACTACGCCAAACTATCGAAAGCTGAGATCAAGGAAAGATGGGGGTAAAAATGCTGACTGAGCAATCAGCAAGGGTTTGCACAAAAACACTGGCCCATGCCAAGTTAAAGGAGCTTAGTGAATCATGAGCCACCAAAATGGTGACGCATAATGGATATAGTTATTCTTGAATTCTTAAAAAAAAAAAAAAAAAATCCTTTTAGCGTCCTTTAGTTTCCCTCCCTGTACAAAGGAACATGTGAGATTTGTGTGCAAGCGTGTATTTAAAATACATGCCATTTAAAAAGAAAAAAAGATTTCTGCTGTGCTAAGAATCCTCGCTGAAAATTCTGACACATTGTCGTGTACTGTGTTTGTGTTTGTTTCTTTGTTGTTTGATGCCAAAAGGGGGTGTGGTTTCAAAGGCTGCTTTCCTGGAGTGTGATTAAGCCTAATCCTTTAACTGAAACCATCTTCAGTGGATGAAAGCTGCGTGGAAGTACTGTTTTTAACCCAGATTTGGTTTAATCTGCGATCGCAAGGTCAATCTCCATCAAATGTACCGAGTCAGTTGCAGAGGGGCAGAAGCGTAATAGTAACACACACCAATACATAACCTGGCAGAGCCAATAAAGAATTCTCTTAGCTATCACCAGACCCTGCAGTACGCTCACCGTCACACGCGAGTAGTGATAGAAAGGAAGTGTAACGTCTGGCTCTGTGATCCACTTCCTGTGCCGCCTGTCACTCGTTATACTCCTGACAACTATGGACTGGATTTTCAAATGCACACGTATCGAGATAATAGCGAATCCTCTCCTCTTTGAACAAAGAGCTCAAAGCTCTAGAACTGAGGGAGGTTCTCGTCGAGTTTCATTGAGGAGAAGATTCTAGCTTCACTCAGTTTTTTCAATCAAGGGTTCACGAGACCCGTCAGTGTTCGAACCTCACATACAACTTCACATTCACTTCTGAATAAGACAAACGAGAGGAAGCCTTTCTCTTCCTCATTCTCTAGATTTAAAGAAAGGAAGTGTAACGTCTGGCTCCGTGATCCACTTCCTGCGCCGCCTCTTGCTCGTCACTCTCTGACAACTATGGACTGGGGGTTTTCAAATGCACACGTATCAAGGTCATAGCAGATGGTCTTCTCTTTGGTACGTTGTGAACATCTGTCAAACCTCTAGAACTGAAGGAGGTTCTCGTTGAGTTTGGGGAAAAGATTCTAGTACTTCACTCAGTTCTTGCAACCAAGGCTTCACAAGACAGTGTTCGAACCTCAGATACAACTTCACACTCACTTCTAAATAAGACAAATGATAGGAACGCATTGCTAGGCCTATATTTTTCTTAAGGTATCAGTAACTTTGTATACAATCCACAAACCGGTTCTACTTCATCTAACTTCACCGTCCTACCTCATTGTTACTCTGGTGTTTGTTTGTCAGTGACTGTAAACTATGTGTGTATATTAACAAAACAAAAAAAAAGAATCTATAGGAAAAGATATACCTGGTTACTCTCAACATGTATAGCATATAAACCTTGTCAAAACACCTCAAGTACGGAAATATCATTCTTAAGAAAAATCACTTTTATTACTACGAGCTTAAAGATGCTGCTGTATCGGGGGTGTCCGCGTGAGGGGTCGTCTCAGAAAATATATACCTTTGCTCTTTGCTATGTCGTGCAGTCCAATCGGTGGTTGTGTTCCGTCTCTGTATTTGCATTCTGAGATTTTTACTGGTTGACGGTGCTACCAGCAAAAACTGACCTATTGGACCTCAAATGGTGCTGTTTTTCTATGTTTTTAACCTCATACAGCTATGTTTTATTCAGGTGTGTCGACCGCCGCTAGCCCCTCAAAGCTAATCGAAATTGAAAGCCAAAATATTTGCAAAACCAGTAACCCTGCTCTTACTGTATCGACTATATGCTATCCATCCAAATATTGTAGATAGTGATTATATCCTCAGCTGTGAGTTTTCAGAAGTACCTCAGAACCTGCTTCTTTTCAATGGATGCATCTGCTTCTAGGACCTGTCGTCTTACCAGTATCACGTCGTCGCGGTGTGTTTTTCAGATATATGCATTTTTAACGGTTAGATCAGGTTACACTCATCGATATAATACATGATTATCAACTCTCTCTTAGATAACTGACAGACCTACAGGATACCACTGTTCACTGGTTGCATGCCAGGTTGTTCTAAAGTTGGGATGGGCAGTGTATGTTACAGTAGAAGATGTCCTCAGCTCAGTATGTACTGTACATACAGTATATACACATACAGTATCGATATAAATATGTGATAAGATATACAATATATACAGTATATAAGTTCTTTTTTTGTTGTTTTACAGGAGATAGATTCCATTGGTAGGTCCTTCTAGAGTAAAATAGGTCATTTGGTTGAAAATGAAATGTATCATATGGTTGAACCATCACTTCAGGGTACATTCAGGGAAACTGTTGGGAAGTTTCTTTTAAAGGTGCAGTGTGTACGATTTGGTGACATCTAGTGTTGAAATTGCGTGTCGTATCCACCACCTCACTCTTACCCTTCTGAGCATGCAGGAGAACCAATGGTAGCCCTCAGTTGTCATTAAAACTCAAAAGATGTTTAGAGAGGATGTAAATATACATTAATGGGTTCATTTTAAGTGTAATAGAGGAAAATTATACATTTGGGTTATTATAAATTCATGAAAACGTAAGTCATTGTTTTGTAATCTTTTTCGAAGTGACAAAAATGGGTGAAATCTTACACACTGCACCTTTTAAGCATTTTTTATCTGACTATCACTTAAGTCTGTGATTCCCTTCTTGTATTCCTCTTTCCCTGAGTTGTTTAAATGGTGTAAATGTATTTGTTAAAAATACAAATATAGTCTAGTAATTTGTTCCTAATTGACAAACTGTGAGCGACAGTCAGGGCAGTGTTGGGACTTGGATTCATATTTTGAAAAATATAAGTGCATTATATTTTCCTTTACCCTGTGCAGTGACACCAATGGAATCTTTTCTGCACCAAAGTGTTTGTTGTATGTTGAATATTTTTTGGGGGGGGAAGGATCCGTTTGTTCTACCTAGAGTTTTCCTTGTGTAATATTTGTTTTGTTTTTTAAATCTGTTCATGTATGTGAATACGAAACGTTGCTGGGGAATTCCTTTCTACTGTGAGAAGTGTGTACGTATGTGTACAAATACTAAAGGAGTTGGTTTCATGGAAGCACTTAAGCCATCTGTTGAACAAACGGTTCAATTGTAAGCTTTGCTCTGGTCCAGGGAATTGACCCAGAGAGTTTTGTGTAACTGAATTCCTATGCAGGTGTGTTGAGTTGTGATCACCGCTGGGTGGAGGGGCCAGTCAGGGCGGAAAGACGACTGGTCGATGCTGAAACCTTTGAATGTGTCTGCACAGCCTTGAGATTTAGTCAACTGGGACAATGGCGTTATGACAAATCCGAACAGAACTATTACTTCATCCTCACGCCCCATGGAGTTAACTAAACTCCACTTGGGTGTATATATATATACCGGTCTGTAATAGTTGTAACCACATTGCAATGATCATTAGGGGAAGACAGGGTTATCACTGTATGGAGTATATTTCCAGCTGGTATGATAATGTGAAAAGATTTTCAAGACTATTGCAGTAAACACTCCCTCACCCTACTTCAGCCTCGCAGAGGCACAACAGTACATCTACAGGAAACGTTCTATTATAAGTATATGCGATAGAGAAGTGTACGTATACATGTCTTTGCTAAACCGGCCACACCTCTTGCTATGCGAGCAACTCTTTGACGCTTAGCATCCTGTTCTGTGTTTTTCTCTTGCTGCATTCAGGAACACCTGTCTAATGTATAGATAAACAGAAATAAATCCAGACTTTTATTCTATCAGCACAAACCTCTTAGGTGTCTTTTTTGTCATTTCTTGCCTCGTTCTCTTTTCTCCAAACGAACTGTGAAATCCAACTCATGTTGGGGAACTAAAAGCTCAGCAAAGGTCGAACCCTCTCTGATCTTCTCTTTTAGAAAACATAAAGGACTCTCGGTGCCTCTACCTCCATCCCAATGATGCTCAATTTAAGGCCCACACGGAGACGCGTCAAAGTATTTCATTGTATCCACGGTAAATGCGAAGCGTGAAGACGACACTTTGTTTGCGACCGGGTCCCAGAGTGGGAAGCTCTCGAGACGGCATTTTCTCATATCCGTCTGGACAACAGAATACGCATCTCTCTCACCTCTCTCAACACAACAGTGGCAGATCACGTGTTGTCCAATGTGTACGGAGCAGACGTTCTACCTTGTGGGTCCACACGAAGGTCTCCCTTCATGCTCACCCATTCTTTTCCACCACCGACATCAAATCCATCCTTTCCTTCCTATTACGCGTTTTCTTCTTGTGTTTGTTTACATCATAAGATCGTGGTGAATGCTTCTCTGTTTTGGGTGTATTTCTGTGGCAATACATACTACGCAAGAACAGAGAACTTTGTTCTTGCTTCCAGGGCTGCAAGAACAAAATGTTCTTGCAGCCCTGGTTGGGGGTTCTTGCAGCTTGTTCTTGACACCTCATCTGGGCAGAACGTTGTTCTTGTGTCTGACAGCTGTTGTGTGGAGGCTGATCTGAGACTCGGAAAGATTCACTGCCAGGAAGTGGACATGTTGATTGCGTTATATAAAAAGAAAACGGATATTTCCAAATGGAAGCGCAATGGTGTGCAGCCAGAGGGCATTGACAAAGATGTTGAGACCTTTTTTTTTTTATAAGCGCCAACACCAGTGTCGGTGCTCTGTAAACTTGTGGCGTCAGAAACATTGGAAATACATTTGAAACTCACCTTGTTCAGGTGAAAAGCAAAGACCCAGGTAGCACTAACCACGGACGTTCTCCACAGGTCAAACATGGAAACAGTTCTTTCCCTTTCAGTTTCCTGCCCACTGTTTTTCACACACTCAATGATATTGTCCTTCAATCAGCCAATGTCCTCTGTGACCCAGTCTCACCACATTTACCTTCAGTCTTCTTGGTGAGCTTTTGCAACTTTGCAAAAGAGTCAACTCATCACTCTATCCAGATCTTCATTATTCTTTCATCCCATCAACTGTCACCACAGTGTTGACACCCCCGCAGAGCTTTCGATACCACACACAGTGCCAACCACTTCAAACATAATGACACCACAATGGGGTCTAATTGCTAAAGTCTCTCACATTCATCTCTGTCTCTCTCTGTTGAGCTACGAATATATGTCTAGGAAAAGTTCAAGGAAACTGAACTTTTGGTGATTTTGGTGAAATGTATGTGGTAGAAATTTAGTACAAAAGAAATGTGTTTAATTTGTGTTGATTTCACAAATGACTACAATATAATCATTTGGCTAAACTGAAGACCATTAGTTACCCTTGGTTTCTGGATCAGGGTTGTCAAACAAATTTTAGTTCAGAGGCCACCAACAGA
>JAFBJT010090519.1:5893-18393 GCA_016785325.1 Chascanopsetta lugubris
TCCCATGTTAAAAGGCCAACTTTAGAGGTGAAGTACACGTGTTTAAAGCCTGGTACAAACTTCGGGTTTTGGCCTCGATCGGTCACATGTTTTCCCGTGACAACTGCACGGGGGGGCGGGACGGGGGGGGGGGGCAGAATTTTTCCGGGGGGGGGGGGGGGGGGGCAGAATTTTTCCGAACATTTGAAATTGCGCACATTTCAGGGCGTGGTCTTTTGACGGACACCCGAGCCGACCTGTTACGTACCGCAGATGAGGTGACGGCACCGCGAGCCCACCCGCAGCTCTGTGTGTTTTCCACCAACGGCCCGCGAGAGCCAGGAGGAGTTGGGATTTGGCAAGATGGCGACAAGGGACTCGCCCACAATTTGCCCCTTAACCACTCCACCGAAAACCAGCGGGTGACGTTACGGAAATGCTACGTCCACATGTTTATAAACAGTCTATGGTCGACACAAATTGCTTTTCCCTCTTTGCGTCGACTCCTTGTTTTGGTGCGTCTGTGATGTGTTTCACTCCTGCCTCCTCTGCACCATTATTTTCCTATTTGCATGTCACTTGCTGAGTTAGCTCATGTTGTCAGCCGCCTGCTGAGTGATGCACCCCCCCCCCCTCCCCCCCACCCCCCCATCTCCAAAAGCTGCAGCATAATTGCGAGATGATTGTTTGTCCGCCCATGCTACGCGGCCATTTTTGCGTTGACGTCCACCGAAACTATTGTCAAAACAACTCGTGGGGCGGGGGGGGGCGGGGGGGGGGCTCCTCTCTATGGAGGCCGCCATGTTTTTACAGTAGTCAAAGTGGACACGCTGAACGAAGCCAAAAACGTTTTTTTACGGCCACTGAAGTCTACCGTAGGTTCTCCTGCATGCTGAGATGGCGATGGACACAGCGTGCTACTTCACCTCTAGAGGTCACCAAATCACTGGTCACACTGCGCTTTTTATTTAAAAAAAAAATGTTTTTAAAAGACGGAAAGAAAGAAAGAAAGAAAAAAAAATGGTACTGGAACACGGAGGAGTAATATCTCCCAGGTGGCGCTACAGTTTCACTTTGCTGTGAGAAAAGTAAAGCTCTGCTGACTGAACGCAGCCTCCGGCCGACGTCCGGCTCGGCCACATTCCACTTTCACATGACCTTCTCGCCGACCTGGCCCCGAGTCCGAGCCACAGCGCTCGTCCCTGACCACACCTCCATTTGACTGGCCTAGATAATTCAAGGCCTGCTTATCTCTTTCTTCTTCTTCTTCTTCTTCTTCTTCTTCTTCTTCTTCGTCTCCTCCTTCTTCCCCTGCCTCCTCGTTCTCCCCTTCACTGTTTTACAAGTTTGACTCCACAGATGCACCCGGCTTGTAAATCCCACTGATGTGTATTTACAGGTTTGTTTTACAAGGACAGAAACCTCCCCTGCTCCAACACTCGCAGCCTTTGAGACGTACCAAAGTGCTGAGGTGGAGTGTGGAGCAGCTCGGTACACGCAGGTGTTGGGCTCTGACAGTGCTAATGTTAGGAATCAATCAAACGCCGCCCCATTCCTCCGCTGGCGTCGATTAAACCCCCTGCAACCCCACCTCTGATACCCCCAACCAGGGCGATTTTTAAATAAACCTCCCTGATCCAGTGCTACACCTTTGCCTTCGTAAATATTTGAGGAGCTCTGAATATGCAAAACAGCCCCACTTCACTCGCGCCGACCGGTCCTCCGCCCTGCTTCTGCAAATCTGACTCATCAAACACACACCGCCGCTCAGGTCCGGCTGCTGCTCTGCACTTCACCATCGCAAGGGGTTTCAGGGTCGTCTCTAGGTCCATTTCGCTTTTGGTTTTTTCCGTCCACCCCAAAAACATCAATTGAACGGAGTTGCCACCAACTCTTAATTACTCTAATTTCATTTTCACTGAGTGGCAGAAATGCAGCATTAAAAAAAAAAAAAAGATGCTGTGTGAGTTTACCAAACATTTACAAATTGTTGTCCAAGCCCCTTGAGTGAGCTCTTTATGTTTAAATCGGGAGCGTGTCCATTAAATGGAGGCCACAATGTTTTACCATCGTGTTCTTCCATCGCACAGAAGAAACAACGTTTTTAGTTTAAAGGTGCAGTGTGTAAGATTTCTGTCATTTTCCTCACAAACAAATTCAACAAAACAACCTTAATGTATTATTGTTTTCCATTTCCCTTAAATAAGTCCATTAATGTATATTTACACGAGGAGCGGGTCCTCTCTATGGGGGTTGCCAGGTTTTTACAGTAGCCCAGAGTGGACACACTGAACATCTTTTGAGTTTGAATGACGCCTGAAGTTGTGCACATAAAATGTGCACTCTGCACGTCTAGTTTGGAAAGTAAACTGTTTCTCCTCCAGTACTTAGATGTGCAAATACGCTATTTGGATATTTGGAGTCTGTTATTTGTTGACAGCGTTTTTTTTAGTTTTTGTTTATTATTTTTTTTTTTTTTTAAATGGGCTTAATCAATAAGACTTTCAAGAGCCGCTCAAAGCGCTTTACTCTACAATAAGGATAAGACAACATTCATCTGCAATTTTGTCATTTCTCCTGGTCATAATGAGGCCCCACTGTCCTGCTCAAGGACACATCAGCTAATGGACAGGCGGACTCGAACCGTCAGCGGGCGCGCCATTGCGCCTCCCGAGTCACAGCTGCCCCAGTCTCTGGCCGGGCCGACTGTTTATTTAGCTCAGGCTTTGTAAAAACATCACATGTGCACGATGTAAAAGGTTCAAGACCTTTACAGGAGGACGGAGCTCTTTCGCTGATTGACTTCATTAAGCATCAGCTTGACATTTTGGGAAAGACACACACCCACGGTCCTGCTGAGCCTTTGATGAGGGAGATTGATGGGGGAACACACTCTCCCCTGTCTGTTATGATTGGAGTTAGCCTCTGCAGCTCTGTGGCTGTAACGCACACTCAGCTGAATGGAGCAGAGATACGCCATGTGTTTACAACCTCCGCAAACATGCGACTATGTCAAATTCGCTCGTTCACTCATTTAGTCTCATTTGTACAATCAAACAGTCAATCGTGTGAAAGGTTGTTTGCGTGTTTTGCAGATTCAGTTTAAAATTCAGCCTAAATCAGACTTTGTCACCTGTTTCTTATGTTTATGATCAGCGACAGGCTGCTGCCTTCATCTTCATATAGTTACACTGAAGTAACTGTGGTTTCTTCTTTCATCAGCCAAAAAGCTTAAATGATTCTTGTATTTCTGCCGTTCAAATGAAAACTTTCATGAATGAAGAGCTGGTTAATGTTAACTGTGTGTGACGCGAGACAGGCTCATCAAAGATTTCACTCTGATCTCAGGGGAGGGATTATTCATGACTTCAATGGTTTTGTGAGGATACCAGTAGATTTCAAGTTAAAGGTACAGTGTGTAGAATTTGATGGCATCAGGTGCTGAAGTTGCATTTTAGACCCAAACAAAACTCCTGGAAGCCACGTGGTGGCCTTCAAAGAGAGGACCTGCGCGTGGAGTAAATATAAAAATGGCTTCTGTAGTAATGAAAACAGCTATTTTACTCACACACAAACACCAACTGAAGTATTTTTAATTCCATTGCTACAAATAGAAGTGGGATTCACTTGCCGTAACGTTGCACACTCGAACCAAATAATCGTTATTCCCCAAACCTGTGATTGAGAGTGAAGACACACGTCCAGCAGACTTCCACGAATCTTCAAATGCCTTGAATTCAGTTTCTCTTCATTCATTGAGAAAAGGAGGACAAGCTGTGAAGCTGCTGTGGTTCTCAAACAGGACATCAAACTGGCTTCTGCAAATGAGGGTGTATGTGAGTGAGTGTGTGTGTGTGTGTGTGTGTGTGTGTGTGTGTATGTGCGTGTGTGTGTGTGTGTGTTTGCATGAGAGCGCCGGCGAGACCGCGCATCACTTTAAAATACCCGGTAACCTTGGGGAGAGACGGGGCATCTGTTTGAGCATCCCACATCAAAGGAGACGGCGCGTCAGCAGAGGGTTACGCATATATTTCCCTTGTTCTTCGCATCCGGCGGGAGCGGGGCGGCCATATCAAGGGGGTGGGCTGACGAGTGGCGAAGAGATAGCGCCTGTTGTTTTGATCGGGACAAGAGAGGGCGCGTGGACAAACGGAGGAGGAGGCGCTTTTCCTCAAATGCGCAGATGCAGCGTGGAAGCGGCGCTAAGCGAATCGGTGACGTTCCCCGGGCCGCGCGTTCTGGCCGGGGCAGCGGCACCGGCAGGGATGTTGTTTTCCTTTGCGGGGGCATCTGGAGGAGATTAGGGTCCAACCTGACACTGCAGCCCCGCTGAAACATGACTCAGCGTCGAATGCCGGGCTTTTAGACCAGTGTCTGTCTTCCCACACGTTGCTCCGCTATTCTTTATTTTCCCCCTCACCCAATAAAACACGCGGGCCGTGATCTGATACCCACGCGCTCTGCGAGCAAACGCCTCTCTGCCAATCGTCTGCCTCCTTTTCCCAAACGAGCCTTTATTAGCACTCTCCACATGAGGTGTGTGTTTTGGTTGTGTTTTTTTTAGTGTGTGTGTGTTTTTTTTACAAAAGCAAACGCAGACGATCTGCCTCAGAAGAACAAGATGTTAGCGACGGTATAGCGAATTTCACGTCAGACATCTGCGCAGACTGCGTGTCATTATGTAGAGAATGTAATTTGTAAGGTCAGCAAACAGAGTTCCTCTTGTAAAGAGCAGGGGGACCAGAGCGCCGTGGAGCCCGACCAGGGGAACATGGGGGAATGTAACCGAATCACACGGGCTCAGGCCCGGCCAAGAGCAAATTACCTGCAGAGAGTCTGCATTCAGACGCCTTGTTTTGATACAGTCTACATCGCTGCGGGTTCAACTCCCATTAGACTCGGCCTGCGTTTCCACTTGCGGCCGGGACGGGGGCCCTCCGACGGCTTTTACCCGGTTTCATCTGGACCCCGGGGCGCTCTGGGGAGCTCACATTTGCTCCCGTGTTAAAGGGGCAGAGGGCGAGTAATGCGTGTCAGCGATGCCACCTGCAGTCAGAGAAAACAGAGCTGACTGACACTCAGCTGGACACTAATGCAGCTGAAAGGGAAGCCAGGGCCCGAGCATGAGGGGGACTGTGTTACTACAGCAACTGACCCAGGTCAGCTCGCCACAGATACATGGGCCCGTGTGTGTGTGTGTGTGTGTGTGTGTTGTGTTGACCTAGATTTGCTCAGGCAGTCACGCATCATATTGACAAAAAGCAAGTTCCCGTGTCGTGATCCATTGTGAAATCTCAATTCTGAGATTAAGGTAGTGTTACATTTTTGGATGAAGTTTCGGTTGCGCCATCAGGTTCAGGCTCAGTTAGGTTCAATTAGTCCGAGTTCAAGTTTAGGGCGAGGTTTGGTTTAGGTGAATGTTTTATTTAAAGGTTGGGCTAAGTGAAGATTAGTTTGAGGCTTGGCTAAAATGTGTTTAGTTTAAGGTTCGGTAAAATTAGGTTAAAGCTGGGCTTATGTTTTGTTTGAGTTGAGGTTAGGCTCGGGTAAGGTTAGGTTGAGGCCAGGAAAGGGTAGATTGAGACTAATGTTGGTAAAGGTTAAAGTTGGGTCTGATTTAACATGGGTTTATGTTAGGTTAAGTTAAGTGTTATGTCAGGATTTGTTTAAGGTGAGACTATAGGATGGATTTAGGTTAAGTTAAAGTGAGATCAGGTTAGGTTAAGGTTAGTTGTAGGTTGGTTGAGGTTAGTTTAAGGTTTAGGGTTCAGGTTTAAATTAAGATTAGGGTTAAGGTTAGTTAAAGGTGTGGGTTAGGCTAAAGTAATACATTGTCTTGAAATCCAGGTTTAGATTTCAATGTACTATTCTCAGTAGTCATGTGTTGTGCAGTGTCACGTGTGTGTGTGCGTGCGCGCGCGCGTGTGTGTGTGTCCTTGTGAAAGCTGTTTTGTTGCCTCCGTAATTGCCAGACGAGATGCTGCCACCGCTGCGCCTGTTGTCAATTGTGTTTGTGTCTGTCTCTTTTTTTTTTCCCTCTCGTGTTTCCGATATTTTGAGAAAAATAATGCAAACCAGGGCAGCGCTTTGACACTTTAACATATAGGCAGAGTATCTGCCGGCTTTTCGTTATTGCGTGCTGAGCCTGACAAACACTTTCCGTGGCCCCCGCGAATGTGAGAAACCCAGCGACTGTACACTGTTTCCATTTCCTCCAGCAGTCGAAGCGAAGCCTGTGTGGCGCTGTGCTCTCTGAGAGCGTGTGACTGTCTCTGCATGGGTTTCAATTTCAAAGCCCTCAGCACCTCGGCCAAACAATCGCTTCCGACTGCAATTTATTACAGGCAAATTGAAAGATTCCACGGCTTGATTCGGTTTGTGTTGGCTCCGAACGCGCAGGGCCAGTTGCTTGCGCCCCCCCCCCATCCCCCCCATCTCATGTCCACGTCCGGAGCCGCGACTCGACCCCCGTCTGGGTTTGGGCGAGCAGACGTTATTGTAACCGAGTCCGCTCAGGAAAGAGAAGAGAGGAAGAGAGAGAGAGAGAGAGAGAGAGATAGTTTATGAAGCAAAGCGGGAGGATGGCAGTGGTCCCGTTGGTTGACCCCCCTGGGCGAGCTCTCCGGAGGCATATAGGTTTACCAGCGTCAACGTGTGGGAATATGCATCAAAGCCGAGCGCCGGGGGCAGCTGAGAGCTCTCAGTGACATCGTGGTGACCGCGGATCCCTCGCATCGTCTATTTATATTGAGTTTTCCGTCGTGAAACATGCTACATGTCTGTCTCCCATATGCGTCGGGGAGAGAGAGAGGGAGAGAGAGAGGGAGAGAGAGAGAGAGAGAGTGGCGGGCAGGCGGAGTGTTGCGAGCGCAGGAGGGGGAATAATACAACAGGGGCTGTTCACGTAAATGGACCCAGACGTGTAAAAGCAGCGGTGGTTTTCCCGAGGACGTCTCACAGGGGGAAGACGAGCGCTCGGTTCCTGGAGGGTGCGACTTCAGCGCCTCGAATCAACCAGTAAAACTGCGAAGCCGCATCATTATATGCAACAAAATGGCCTCGTTTACGGGCACACGCATAGACTTGCAGCCAGTCCGTGAGTAACCGCGCCCCCCCCCCCCCCCCCCCCCCCCCCCCCCCCCCCCCACCCCCCCCGTCTGCTGCCCCCCCCCCCCACACACACACACACACACCGCCACCCGCCCAGTCTGCTGCATCCATCCTGCTTGCTGTTGTTTATTATCAGGGGACATTTTATACTCTGATTATTCCGAGGATGGTTTTTACAGGGTTTTTTTTTTGTTTTGTTTTTGTTTTTTTTGTGAACTCTGAAAACGCACTCATGAGTGGAATTTGTTTTGCTTTAGTTAAATGTCAGAGGAGCCGCGCTGTCAGAAGAAGAACGCAGAGAAAGACTTGCACATCTTTGTACATTCTGTGTGTGTGTGTGTGTGTGTGTGTGTGTGTGTGTGTGTGTGTGTGACGACTTCTTTCCTGAAAGGATGAACCGCAGCATCTTTGATGGGGGTGATGAACCTACATTGCCATGACATTGTGGGTTTTCTCTGTGTGTGTGTGTGTGTGTGTGTGTGTGTGTGCGCGCGCGCGCTGTTATGATTTGTCTCTGACACGCTGACGCGGTCGAGGAAATGGAGTTTCGCTCGCGCCCGTGACGCCGGCAGGGAAATGTGACCAAACGCGCAGACAATGGAGGTCAAGTGCTCCCTGTTTTCCCTGCATCCTGATGCCCAGCTCCCATTCAGGGACACGTGGATGAGGTTCCTGGCCTTGACGAGCCATTTTACGCTCCCACGTGATCCTCCAAAGCCCCCCGCACCACTCCCCCCCCACTCTCCCCCCCGTGACAACAGCATCATGCCTGGAAGTGTGACCAGTTTCACAATTATCGCAGGTTAAAGGATATACATTTTTTAAGCTTGACCTTTTTTGCGTCGTCTTTCTTCTTAATTCCTCATTAATAAATCCCATTTCTTCTGCTGCTGCAGGTCAACTGACGCGCGCAGCCGTGCGGGATTGCGCCGCCCCTCGAGGCATGTCGCTTTTAATGCGCGTTAAAGTAACGCCATGTGACATTTGCTGTAAATATTTCCGCCGTGTTTTGCATATTTTTTGCATGCATAATTTTGCTGCCTCCCTGATGTAAACACGGAGAGCGAGGCGAGACCGCACTCCAGTGACACTTTTCATTTCTCTTATTGCCGTCTCATAGTAACACGTAAAAGCAGCTTTTAAGTGTTGTGCGTATGGGATTTAGAAAAAAAAAAATAAAAAACAATTTCTGTCAGTGGAAATTAAATTGTAGGTTACGATCACCTGGATGTACAAATGATTGTAATTGCTCCTCTAGAGTGAGCCTTTTATATCGATGTGAGGAGCAGGTCCTCGCCACAGAGGCCGCCATGTTGTACTGCCATGTTTTTACGGTAGCTCGCAATTTGCAAATTCGACACCTTTTAAGGTTCCCATAGGTTCTCCTACTCGTGATAGGGAGGGAAAGGTGAGGCCACGCCCGGCCCGGCAGACAGTCCAATCCGGCCCCTCTGGATGATTTTGTAAATTGTACAAATCTGTGTCCTTGGTTCAAGTTGGTTATATTGAGAGGAGACATTTTCATTTGTTGTTCTGAGTATTTTCATTCAATGCACAACTGTAGTTTTTGCACTCAAGCAAAGAGAAAAAGGTTTGGAGTTGTCATTGTTGGACACCGCACTAAACCGTACGCACTGTACCTTTAAAGTAACACAAGTATGAGCACACTGTGTATTGCATAAGTTCTTGTCTCTTCCAAATGAAAAAAACAAATCTGCCACATTCTGTTTATTTGCATCTCATTCCCAGCGACGACCGTCGGCCTTTCATCTGTAATCCATCATCTTCCGTCTGGCCGTAGTTACGTCACAAATTGTCGGGAGGATGTTGAGTGACATGTTTCACCAAACTCCCCCAAACCACAGATTTGTCGACGGACAATTTGACAAGACGGAGGCAATTTGCAAACTATGTGCCTCTCGCTGCTGTAAAGTGCAGAAACAGGCCCGGCGCTCCGTGTTCGCCGCTGCGTTGGCCTCCACGCTGAGTGTAACGAGAGACAGGGAACAGGAAAGGGCGGCTGATTTAAGGCAAAGTCCAGGCCTGGATTTATTTTATCTTTTGTTGCACTACAGGCCTTGTGGAAATGCCTGCTGTGTCAGGGCCAAGTGTTTTGTAGAAGTCAAACAGAAATGAGATTCTGCAACTTCGGAGTTCATTCATCATGTTCTGTTTACCGAAGAACAGTTTTATGAATCTACCTGTGCCTTGCTGCATTCGTTACGTCGGTCTTTTGCACTGCAGAGCAACACGGCGGATTGCCTTGTGTTTGGTTACGACAGAGCAACACATTGATTTTGTATGTTATCTACAGTATGTTATGGACTTTTCCATTGCACTTGTTGCAGCATTTTCAAGTGAATGGGGTTTTTGCACTGCATTCTGGGTCATTGCAGAACATAGTGTGGTCAAGTCTGTGATGTAAGATAATTATTTACAAATTGACACCACACCGATGATTTTTGTAGTGTGTAGTTTTTGTAGGTTAATTACAAATGACAAAATAGCTGCGCGCGTTTATGTTTAAACACGACGTTTAGCTGTTTGTTTGCAACCGCGATGGACAGTTTTTAAAAAAAAGTACAGTGGACTTGTGTTGAACACAGTCCTGTGTCTTCAAGGTCGTTTGAAAAGTATTATTGATTTAAAGAGTAGGGAACCAAAGGTGTTAGCATGCTAATGTACCGCCACGTTCGCTCCGGCCGCTCTGCGCTGGTGAATCATTATGGTTCACGTGTGGATTCATATGAGCCTATGAAGTATTGGATTGTTGCTGATGCAATCAGCGAGCTCTGTATATTACAGGCCTCAGGAGCTGAGATTCCTATTAGTGATTATCACTCAAAATAAACATTATCTTCCTCGTTGTGCTGTACAGCTGGATTGGAAAAGTATGTGACTTAAAATAGTTGTGTTAAAAATAACATAACAAAGCAAAGCATTGCAATTCCATAATGCTCTCATGTGATTGATTGACAGGTGATCCCAGGGGTAATGGGAGCAGCTTATCCTCAAAGATAGTGCTAAAATAAAAATATAGTGACAGATATAACTTTATTTTTAAACAATGTGTCAAAATACATCAAACGACCAACGGGCATTGTCGATGCCGCTTATTTAAATCTGTTAGAACTTTGTTGGCTGTCACATTCGGGTGGGTTTTAAGACCAAAACCAAATTTAAAACAAAGAGAAGTGAAATTAATCAGAGGACGTTTCTGCTCTGTTAACCTCACTGGCAGCACAAAGAGTAGACAGGTCTGTAATGAGGAAAGGAAACACAAACTTTCAACACGCTAAAAAAAATCAAATAATTGAAATTTAAACATTGTTAAAGAAATTGCTCCGATTCATAGGAAGCGTTTCCAAAGTGACCAAAGAGAGAACTGAGAGAGAGAATGATGAATAACGCATGTAAATGGAGTGAAACTGGATTAGCAGACGTTAATCACTGAACCTGGCGGAATCATGGCTTCCACCTTGATTCACCTTTCAGAAACATATTAGAAAGCTTTGAGGTTACTTAATAACGCGGGACAGCTTCGCCGCTAATTACTCAATTAAAGGGGATCATTAATATTTTTGACACGCCGCTCGTTATTCAGGGATCACATTTGCATTAACATCGTAAAGCCTGACAAACTGACAAAGGACGTTTTCCTTTGAATCGCTCCCTCGGGACTATAATGGGTTTTGGTTCACAATGTTCAAAAGGCGTCATGAAAGGCAGCGATAAGTAAACTTAATAAACGTGATCAAACCTTCAAATATACAGCAAAGTTAACGCCGGGGGAGAAGGGGGGAAAAAAATCCAATCAGTACGGACTCCATCTGCTAACTCTCGACACAGCCATGCTTCCTGGACTTAGAGGCGCCCCCCCCCCACCCCCACCCCCCATCGCTCTGCCTATACCCCAGGATAAGTAAACTTAATAAACGTGATCACACCTTCAAATATACAGCAAAGTTAACGCCGGGGGAGAAGGGGGGAAAAAAATCCAATCAGTACGGACTCCATCTGCTAACTCTCGACACAGCCATGCTTCCTGGACTTAGAGGCGTCCCCCCCCCCCCCCCCCCCCCCCCCCCCCCCCCCCCCCCCCCCCCCCACTCCCCACCCCCCATCGCTCTGCCTATACCCCAGAATTATGTGACTGGTTGGTGAGTAGTTGTGTCGAGTTGAAAGGTCCTTGGCGAGAGGCCTTGGGCACCACTGGAAGACTATCAGAGTGCAGAGTCATTAGAAATCCCTCATTCTCACTCCGCTGTGTAAACGGCCCGGCGGCCTCCATCCGAACGCGTCCTGAGGAAGGATCACCTCTTGTCGGGCTGAAATTGGATCGCGCTCGGAGCAGGGCGAGCTGTGGGAGCTGAGACGGGCCAAAAAATAAGTTATGTGTTCCTATTTATTGACTGGGCTGCAGGGATCACTAAACTGTTCCGAGGGAGAGTGAAGTTAGGGGGGAGTTTTTCCCATGAGCACAACAGACATTAGCCAAGTGAGAAGTTGCCTTCGTAAAAGCCTTAAATGACTATGGAGAAAAGAACTCAATTGGAATTGTAATTAAAGGAATATGAGGCAGGCCATTTCTTTTTATTTTGTTTGTTTTCTTGCCTCACGTAGCACCCGCTTTCAACTGAGCATCAGAACCGCAGCTGATACACTCTGAACTTTATTATTCAGTTCCACAGAATGGTGATAATTGTTTTGGAATTATGTTCAATTAAAAAGCTGCATAATTCAACACAGGATCCACCATGTTAAACATCAGTGTTTGAGATTAATTCCAACGTTTGAACATGTCTTTCCTTGAACTAATTGTTCCTTTAAGTAATCATAAATATTAATATCTAATATTCCTCTTAACGACTTTAGAGGAATTAACTAGAATAAGAAAAATCCACTCTTAATATCTTTTTCCCGCAATATGAGCTAAATGATGGTTGAAGATTTTCAGAACTCTGAATATTTCACTCACACCAAAATAATCACTTTACTTTTGTTTCTCCAAAGTTTGGAATTTTTAGGAAGCACTTCATCCTCAGTCTGGAGGTATGTAGCCTCAGCACTGCCAGCTAACTTTAGCTTCGGATTTTCAGTCAATACGCCGAAAGCTAATATTAGCTTAGCTCTCGTGACATCAGAGCCCAGAGCTAATGTTACCTCAGCGCTAGTGACAGAACTGCTATCAGGAAGTTCGCTTGGCTTTCAGTGACAGTCATGTCAAAAACTAACTTTAGCATAGCTCCGGTAACGACGGTGCTGACAGCAAGTGTTAGCTCTGTTGATTGTGGTTTTGGCAGGTAATGTTAGCTTAGCTGTGGTGACGATAGCGCTGAAAGGTACTGTTAGCTTAACTCTGTTGATAGCAGTGTTGAGAGGTAATGTTATAGTAACTATGGTGATCGTTG
>JAFBJT010090519.1:23393-29275 GCA_016785325.1 Chascanopsetta lugubris
GGCACGGCGGCTTTGTGAGAGGCCGTGTCCTCGTTAGCTATCGGACGTCTCGAGGCCGCGCTAGAGCATTAGCTCATAGCCCGTAAAGGCCTCCCGTGCTGCCGAAACCCCCCCAAAAACCTTTCTCCGACAGGAACAAAAGAATCCCTCCACGTCTCACTTTAATGGCCTTCTCAGCTGTTGGGAAAAGACCATTTTGCGATATCCCGCTAAATAATTACCTTTTCATGTGGCGTCCGCCCAGGACATTAGGGCCAGAGAACTCCCCCTCGTTGCCGAGCTTGTTTATAGTAGGGTTTCCATATCATATTTAAAGGGTGTCAATGCTAATCTGTCAGCTCACCACTTGAGAGGAGGCTGAAATACCACAACACGTTCACGGTCCCCAGAGGTTATATCTCTCTGACTTTTTTCATGGGACTTTCCCTCCAGCTCCACGCCAAGGGTCAGATTTGTGGAACTGATAGAAATGTGTCGGCACCAGCGATGGCGATTGGTCGGTTGAATTACATACAGACTTTTGTGCAGGTATTCCTGCTCCCACGAGGATGAACTATGTTATTGACCGTTTCCTTCTCCCATTTGCTGTTTCTTAAAATACTTTTTCTTATTCGCGACTGGAAAAAAAACGAATGAAATACCAGATGTATCTAAAGTACTAATTAGCAACAACCAGCGTAAGAGCCTGTGAGTGGGTGAACATAGTGAACATGTTGTGTTAGCAAAGACCGTGGACATGGTCAACACAACAGCATTCAGGTCAATGCGTAAAACAGTGTAGCTGCTAAACGCCAGTGATGTGTTTTGCTCACATAGCTTTTATTTTACTTTTATTTCAAATACAAAAGCATGATTTGATCGTTTGATGATGAAAGTATTAGTCGTACAAATAGTCTCTAACCGTATGAGCGGTTGTTACTGACTCTTCCATTCATTCATACGGTAAAAAGACTTTTAAAATGACATGTTTTGTTTACGCACTCATGGAAATAGAGGAATGATTTATGAACGTCCTGTAATTCACTTAAAGGTACAGTGTATTATGCGAAATCAATTGGTGTGGTTACATCGCAGCTGTGTACCCCTCCACTTGCCCTCTCCGTCCAATAGCAGAACCTATGAATAACAGTCCATCGTGCAGTATAGTCCATTGTGGGCTACTGTAAAAACATGATGGTGCAGAGGAGAGGAGCCACACCCAGAGTGAGTGGCTCATTCGTATGATTATACACTTATACAAACGACGGTATAATTATATAAATGTATTATAATGACTTATTATTCTAAGTTGTGCCAATGGAAATAGATCTCCTCAATCTTGGACCGGCCTTTTAGAATAACAAAGAATATCTTTCGGTTTAATGGAAAACAAACACATGGGGTGGATGCTCGACATAAGCCTCATCCCATTGGGTTTCTTTGTCGGACCATGAAAGGATCGCCGCCATGTGTCGAGAGTCGGGGGAGACAAAGTAATGATCCTCACGTGTGTTCCAAACCAAACGGCGCTGACAGGACCACCTGATGGAGCTGCCCGGCCCGACATCTTTGTCAGCGTCGCGCAGGTGGACATCCATCACTCTAATGCACGACCTCCGCGTGGCCGCCGGTGCCAGAGAGCCTCCGACGTTGGCCCGCTCGCTCTGTCTCCGTCTTTTACCGCTGTTATTCTGGGCGGCGACGCCCATAAATTACCAATAAAGACCAACGCTATGACACATTCATCTCAATGCGCGGCGGCGGCGTCGGGAACAGGTGCGCCGGCGCAGCCCCCACAACCCTCTTTGCGCCACATCGCAATTAATCTGCGCGCTGCCAAGTGAAGAGCAGAGAGTGGACGACGGTGGGGGGAGAGACAAATGAAGAGACCCCAAAAGGGGAAAGTCATGAATTTTACAGTGGAGTGAAACCAGAGAGCACCTGACCTCGGGTTCCTCTGCACTTCCTCCTTCCTTTCATTCTTTTGTGTTGAGCAGCGCTTCCTGGAGAGAGACACACAATGGAATGATTGAAGTCATACGTCCCCGAAATAGAAAACAAAAGGGGTATAGGTGAGGTTAGCGTGCGCCGGCGAGAGAGAGAGAGAGAGAGGGTGAGAGAGGGGAAAGTGGGCTGATATTAGCCATATGTGATTCATTTACAACAGCATGCTTCAATTAATCTGGGCAGGGTGGCAGGCGCCAGGGTTGGGCCCCGTGCCACCTGAGAGAGAGAGAGAGGGAGGGAGGAAGAGGGGGCGAGGGACGAGCGAGGGAAACGGATCCGCCTGAGTTGATACGCCTTATATCGTCGCTCACGCTGAAGTCCCTGAAATTCCGCTCCAAGCGTCTTTGTTGTGGAACGTTCGGACGGACGGGGGGGGGGGGGGGGGCTGAAAAGGGGGAGAGGGGGGGGGGGGGGGGGGGGGGGGGGGGGGGGGGGGGGGGGGGGGGGGGGGGGGGGCGACAAAAGGCTGAGAGCGGCGCTCTGATTCGTCAGCCGTCCCCGAAGCACCCGCCGCCGCCGAGGAGCCGCGGCTCTCACGCACGGGCTTCCACCTGGAGGAACCCCCGGGATGTTTGGCGAGAGTGTTCTCAAAGTGGGGCGGCGAGGGGAAGCAAAGGAGGAGGGGGGGGCGGGGGGAGTGGGAGGACAAACTGGCGAGGGGGCAGAAACCACAGTGACCAGATGGAACCGCAGATTGTTTTAAAGGGGGCTACCGCCTCAGCAAAACCATATGGGGCAAGAATGCAATTTATCGAAATCTCATTTATGCTTTTCACGACATGGCGAGCAGCGCTGGAGGATCCTGTAAACAAAAGATAAAGTACTCGCGCTGTCAACACGTGACGGAAAGAAAAGGGGGGGTGGGGGGGTGGGCGGGGGAATAGAAATACCCTGCTGCCTCCTCTGCATCTGCGTGCCTCCGGGCCGTGTTGTTTTTGTTGTTGTTGGAAGTTTTTATTTGAACATGTGAGCGATATTCCAAATCAAGCGCACGGGGACACATGCCAGGCTGAAGCTTCACGTTACACTGTGACGCTTGCCAAGCCTGAGCCGGTTAGAGTATAAAACATGTTAATGATGATGAATTCACCACAGGAAAAAAAAAATCCATATAAGATTACATTATGACGCTAAATAGAAAAAAATGGAAGCGACGGCAAAGGATTAAACAGCTTAGTTGAGCAGGGTCTGACGGTTATTATATTTTTACTTCCTGAAATCTAGGCGAGCTGTTACACCTGGATTCTGATGTAATCTGGATTTACCTAAATTGTGCCTCGGGGAGATTTTTTCACATTGGAATAGACAAGCGGGGGGGAGGGGCGCGGTGGGGGGTGGGGGGGGGTTGCTGCATTAGATAATAAAAGACCTTTCAAACATCCAGCACAATGTATGCCTGCAGACACACCGCGAGCTAGACTGTCTCTTTGCTTCCCAGGCAATTAAAACTTTCCTGGAGGAATAAAGATTGGGCGTAGTATTTAATCTGAGAGTCGAAGACACGGGAGCACGGGGACGCAGCACTTGTGCAGTCTGGCTAATCTCATACTCGCTAAATAAAATTTAAAAAAAATTCTGACGATAACAACAATCCTAATCTTCGTTTTCACCCAAAGCGTCAAAGTAAATCAAATGCACGACTGTATCGGCGCATATAGCGCATTGTATATGCACTCCATTATCTCTAATTAAAATATAGTAATTAACAAGTGTCTCAGGTCATGTGAGCGTAAATTGTTGTGAGACGTTCCCTCCACTCAGCACTAATTTGAAATTGTGCAATAATAAATCAGCTGCCGGCGAGACGCTGTCAGGGAGAGAGGGAGAGAGGGAGAGAGAGGGAGAGGTTCAGGGGACCGTGGCGTTTTGGTGTTTCGGGGCTCAGTTAATTAGTCGGAGGGGAGAGCTGAACATAAACACACATTGTCACTCAAGCGCAGGAAGGGGCTTTAAATAGCGGCTCGGCAGCCGGGGGGCTCCTGATCAAATCAAGGTGTCCGACGGTCAGGACGCAGCGCTGCGCGGTCAGGACGGAGGTCCTCAGCGCGCCACGCGTTGTTAAGACCCCGTGTTCTATTTATTTGAGTGAAGGTGATGGATGGTTTTAAATGGCTTCCCCCCTGATTGTCTTGTTATTGTACCACCTGTGACTCCGGTTTTGTGTATCTTAAATCATCCGCTCTCCCCACTGCTCTTGTCCACCTTGATTGTTATTCATTAAGTGCAGAGGGTTCATTCACACGGAGGAGGCGCCGAGAGGAGAACCGGAGGTTTAATTGTCTTTACACCCATCCGTCTTTTGAGGGGCTGGTTTTAAACTACAGAAGAAGAAAAAAAAAGAAAAGCATTTTGGTGTCGGAAATAAAACATGTACAGTCATAATAGTTTGACATATTTGAGATTAGATAGAATTTAATTGTTTATTTTTTTTCTTCTTTTTTTTTTGTGGACCCTTAGATTCAGATCATGACCCCTGATTGGAAACCTTTCAACTACTGCTTTATGACTCAGCTGTAGATGTCAGCACTTTGTTCATGGTCAGCAGAATAGTATGAGGTGACCCCCCCCCCCACGCCCCCCCCCCCTCNNNCCGTCTCCCACGGCCCCCCCCCTCCTTATAATACCTGACTGTTCAGACTGTTGTTGAGCCTTTGTCCATCACACGTTATCCATGACGTGCGCAGTGCTGTCTGAGCTGATGTGGTAACTGTTACAGACTCACTGCCGTGAAGCAGTCGAGGAGTCGGAGGGCGCGGACGAGTCTCGCTCATTAAGCGTTTGGCCACATGTGTGTGACAGAGTGAGAAGGGTAGAGTCGCGGTGGATCCACGGTGATGAGCTCTGATTCAGGGGCCTGGATGTTTGCTCAGTCGCTGCTTTAATGACTCATGGATCAACAGTATTTGTACAGTTTATCCTGGGAGGCAGAAACGGCCCCCGAGCCCCCGTCCACCCACCCAGAAGACTTCCTCTTTGCTCCAGTCAGGAGGGGAAATTTAGCCCAGATGTGACTTCAAACAAAAGAAAAGCTGTGGGGATTGGAGGTGGGATCAGGCCCATCTTTCGCGTGACCCCGAGACCTGCTTCTTCCTGGCATCTGTCTATTTTCCTCCTTTTCTCCCCCGTCCCCGCTGATCTCTTGTAAGTTGCCGTCTCGTGGGCCCTTTTACTTTTCCTCCTCCTCGACAGCGCAGCTGTTTCCAACAACGCGGAGCAACGGCACCTTTACTTTGGTTGTGCAGTTTTCACCCACATTCCCTGCGTGAAATGATCAGGAAATCCTGCGCAGCGTTTTCTCTCCAAATTGTTAAAAAGCAGGAATTTATGAAGTTATCAGAAGCCCACGCTGAAAAGCACACGTTCAAGTACTTTAAGTAGTTTTGAGTCACAGTTTTCTGCCTTGCGTCGTATCTTCCTCTCGTTATTCTCATGTGACCAACTCAGGAGGTGCAATAGATGATAATGTTGTTTGTTGAACCTTAGGTTTTTAGAGGTAAAGTGGCAGGAGGAAAAATTGTAAAAAGGTATATCAGGTGTTAGCCGAGCTCATTGAAAGATATTGAGTGAGCTCAAACGTATTTCCGTGAATTTTAAATATATATGCTCGCAAAGTTTGTTATGGTTTGAATTGGTGTGATGTTGCCAAACCTTCATGTTCCCTTCATTTCTCCATAATATGTGAACGATTGGAGATAAATATAGAGGCCAAGTGTAAGCCCCTTTAAAGGTGCAGTGTGCAAGATTTTAGTCCATTTTGTCACTTCTATTGAAATATTACAAAACAATTACATACTGACATTTTCATGAATTTATAATCACTGAAATGTTTTTTTTTTCTCCATTTCCCTAAAATGAGCCCATTAATGTATATTGACATGAGGAGGGGGGGGGGGGGG
>JAFBJT010090646.1:8752-33254 GCA_016785325.1 Chascanopsetta lugubris
TAAAAAAAACACCTATGCGGCATAATATATATATATATATATATATATATATATATATATATATACATATACATATTAAGAGAACAGGTTCAAAAGACGTGAAACATGAACAAAAAGTAAGATAAAAGTTTTAAAAAAATACAAATGAGCATTCTATTGAGGGCAATATGTAACACCAGCCCTAGATGTCACTACATCCTACACATAAATCCTATGAGATGTAGTCTTGGCCCAGATGTCGACACAGTCCAAGCAGGAGGAGCACAAACAACAATGGCTGCTGCCACCACGGGCTGATTAATCATCCGACACTGGGCCTGACCTGACCTCGCACCTGATGGTCTGAGGTTGCACAGACACACACACACACACACTATCTAATCACAGATTAGATCAGTCCATTTTTCAACATTAACCGTGGCTTGGATGAAACAGATTTCCATGTAATCGCTGTAGTCTGAGCCGTAATGAAGAAAAAGGGACGACAGCGTTCGATCAACCGTGTCGATACAAAACAAATGAGCATGAAAACCTCATCAGAAGCCTGAAGCTAATGGAAAAGGAAACTTGTTTTGGGAGTCACATATTTCAATGAGTGTCACAACTACAGCAGGTAGGTAGCTCCCGTGTACCGTCCACCAGCAGAACTCCAGCCCCTCCCTCACTGAAAAGCTCAGACTGCTTTGATTGGTCAATTAGGCCCGTCCCCAGCTGTTTAAGGAAATGTCCCACTAAAAATAAATAAATAAATAAATAAATATTAATAATAATAATAATAATTAGAATTCCTGCAAACCGCAAGTAAAATCAAACAGAGGTGTTACAGCTGATCTCTTGAAAGCTTTATGCAACAGAGCACAACCTCTGCTGCAGGACATTGGTGTTTTTGACCAGAAAGCCCTTCTACACGCACACACCACTTACACAACACTCTAAACACAGAAAGAGCAGAATATGACTCTTTCATAATGTCACAGGAATGATATCGCCACAAAATTTTGACTGGCACGTCTTATGAGATCCACTAAAGTTCCGTATGACCTGCCCAGGTCTCAAACCAGGGAGGTGGAGAGTGACCACTGTGGGGCGGAGCCATCCATCACCTCAGGAAAAGAGGTGTACAGCCTCAATGTAGCCGTAATATTTTACAGCCTCACTGAGGCGGCTGCAGAGTGGACAAAGTCTGGCTCACCACTCACTGGCAGCTGGCACTGCTTGGTGAGATGAAGACATCCAATTTTTCAAACATATAGTATAGATATATATTTATAAGTGGGTCATAAATTTTGCTGCGAGTTTCTCAGTAATGTACTGACATGCAGGGGTCCTGCCACAACTAGTCAGCTGTGGAACAAACCTTATAAATGATCTATTGTGAGAACATTAAAGGTGCAGTGTGTGAGATTTGGTGACATCTACTGGTGAAGTTGTGTATTGTATCCATCATCTCACCCTTTCCATTTGAGCGTGAAAGGGAACCTATGGTAGCCTTCAATTGTCATTAAAGCTCAAATGAGGTTTAGTAAGTCCACACTGGGCCATAGCAAAAACTTGGCAGCCCCCATAGGAAGGACCCACTCTTAATGCACATATACATTAAAGCTGCATTGTGTAAGATTTCATTTTTTTTGTCACTTCTATCTATAGAAATAGAATTACAGAATTACATTTCCTAGTTCTATTTCAATAATGTAAAAAAAAAAGGACTCAAATCTGACACACTGCACCTTTAAATGGCAAAAAAAACATGGATTCTACCCCAACATGCTGGTTTCCAATGTGATGTGACAGCATGGTTTATGCAGGGGCCCACTTCAGAGCCTTTGCCCCCCTGGACCAAAGGGCCTTATTACTTAAATGAGCTCTATTAGTGTCTCCGTGGGGACGGCCGCCACGACCACACTCACAAACCCGGCGAGGGAACAGCCTCTGTCATGCCGCCTCGCCGTCGCCCTCCAGTTTCTCGCTGATTTACATACAAATTGATCTTGAGGTAAATCAGATGTCACTTTTCTCCGGGTCACGGAGAAACACGCTGAGATAATGAAATCAGGCTCCGCTGAGTGGTACACTTGCACCGGCAACCAGATGGGTCTCTGCGTTAACGCAACGCCGCCGATTGTGCACGTGTGCAAACACACACACACACACACGTGCGCATGTACACACGCTGGTGTGGGCGCACGTACCTGCCTGTGTGACTTAACATCTTCTATTTATTTTGCCAATAAAAAAATAAATGTGTTTGCTCATGTGTGATCATTCACTTGACAGCTCTGTGTAGAATACATGTCTCCTCTGTGACTTTGGGGGATTGCTCTGATTTGCCTGGTGAATATATTTCAATTTCAATGTCTGTGCTGGCCTCAGAGAAAAATACAGAAATTGCTTCATGGCATTTTCAAATAACAGTATCAAAGGCTGAATATAGTATTTGTGCTGTTTAGTGATTTCAAGTCTGAGGTCCCAAAGTTTCCCACAAGCTCCCTGTACACTTAAAGGTGCAGTGTGTAAGATTCGGTGACATCTCGTGGTGAAGTTGCATGTTGTACCCATCGCGATAAAATACCCAACGATTGTAGAAGAACCTGTGGTAGACTTCAGTTGACATTAAAACTCAAAAGATGTTTAGTGCGTCCACTCTGGGCTACATTAAAAACATGGCGGCCCCCATAAAGAAGACCCACTCCTGATGTAAATATACATCAAAGGGCTGATTTTAGGGTTGTGTAAAATGCAGATTATACTTTGATGTGATTAGACATTTGTGAAAATGTCAATATAATTGCAATGTAATTCTATTTCTATAGATAGATGTGACAAAAATTGACCGATATCTTACACACTGCTCCTTTAAATGTGCTGTATATTAGTCTCACATATACCATTCTTTACAATAGACCCATGAATCAGTCCTGCAGTGTTGCCCTCCAGGCTACTACTTTACAACAGATGACAGACATAAGGAGGAGGTGACCAGGGGAGGTGACAATTAGAAGGACAGGGAGCTGATGGACCATCACATCCCATTAAAGTAGTCAGGGGACACATTAAAGAACATGTGCCACCTCTCTGTCATGGGACACTCTAACATTGGGGGTGTGTTTAGGTGTGACGGATGAGATAAATGTTGATAATAACAATTTGAACAAAGCCAAAGAACAAAAGCATACTTTTGAATCTACTAATTACTTAAAGAAAAAAAATGAATTTGATATAATATAATGCAGTTATGATATGATAAAAGAATGATAGTGATATAATGAAATAAATAAACAAATCTAAATAAATAAATGAATAAATACAAATCTAAAATTGGGTTATTTTGTTTCAATAGTAAATCTTTTATTTCAACCCTCTTTGCTTGGTATGGGTTGATCTAACATTAAATTAGATAAATCTATAACTAAAAAAGCAAACATGACAAATATGTCTGCAACTTAGAGAAGTAAGAAAGTGCTCAAAGCCTATTTTCAAAATAATTGGGGGTGTAGGCGGCCTGAGCCTAGAGTGTGAATAAAGTTTACAGTTGCAATATACAATTAATTTTAAAATTCTATTTGATTCATTTATTCAATTTTTTATTAATTGTATTTTTTTTCCATGACATAATGTCCAGGGTCTAATTCTGAGATATCAGAGCTTCCAGAAAACACATACAAATATTAGACATACTAATACAGAACTCTGAGGTAAAAAAAAGAAAAGGAAAAATACAAAATTCTGATTTTGATTTTTCATTTGATTTTCATCGTTTCATTTATACATGAATGAAAGGTAGTATTTTAGAAATAAAACTCAAAAGTTGCACACTTTTCACAATTGCATTGTTGGAATTCCAGAGAGCTCTAGAGAAAAAAGTAACCACCTGCATTGTCAGTCAGAGGAGGGTTTGGAATAAATGCAGGAGCTGGCGCAGACCTTCTGTGTTGTAATTCCTCTTCTTCAAATCATAAATACAATGAAAAGAAAGGATAGGAATGATGTGAGGCCCAGAAGTCATCAGTCAGACTGACAACCTTGAAATGGAACAATAGCACAGTCTCCTCCTCCTCCTCCTCCTCCTCCTCCCCCCCAGGCTGCAGACTGTTTTAGAGTGTGTTCAATAATATTCATGAGGTTACGGTTTCAGATGCTGTGATCGGAAGCAAACGTGAAAAATTACTGCTAATGTATTTGTTTTGGAGCCGCCCATTACATGTAAGGGTATACAAATGAAATATATATATATATACTGTATATATTTCATATGATGAACGCATATTATCTGGAAATATATGCAGAAGTTGTGAGGGCATGAATATTGTATCGCAGTATATTATACTTAATAGAAAGTGAGATGAAAAAGAAAATGACAGTATATCATGTGTCTTCATCCATTGACGTTTTCACTGATGACTTCTGTAATCAGATGGGCACGGAGCAAGTTCGTGCAGCAGACTGAGTCGGTATACTTCCCTCCTTCATAACGCTGTCATCGAGGGGATAGGAGAGCTCATAATGGAGCAGTGGTTTATTTTACTCTCAGTGGGCAGTGGGGCCAGTCTCAGGCCACTTCCTGAGCTATGAGGGAAATAAATCAAACGGAACAATAACAAAAATGACCGGGGACCTCTCCGGGACCACTCCAAACTGCTCAGGGTGATAAAGGTGAGGCCTTACGAGCTCTGAGCCAATGGCGGCGCGGCCCCGGCATAATAAATTTAACACAAATTGCCTGCTTTAATTGGGTTCGTGATCTGTGGACCGGAGTGTCGGGAGACTCCAGTAAAAAAAAAACAAGGGGGGGCTCTCACTCCTCAGAGAGGCTCTGTGTCGGCTCCTCTCACTCCTCAGAGAGGCTCTGTGTCGGCTCCTCTCACTCCTCAGAGAGGCTCTGTGTCGGCTCCTCTCACTCCTCAGAGAGGCTCTGTGTCGGCTCCTCTCACTCCTCAGAGAGGCTCTGTGTCGGCTCCTCTCACTCCTCAGAGAGGCTCTGTGTCGGCTCCTCTCACTCCTCAGAGAGGCTCTGTGTCGGCTCCTCTCTGAGGAGTGAGAGGAGCCGACACTGCACCTTTAACAAACCACATTGTGTCAGCGTCACAGGATCTTTCCAAAATCTCTCCTTTGATGTCGATTTCCTCTGTGTGAGATTTTGGCCGCAGCTCCTCTCTCCTCCTCCTCCGTCTGTTAACTCCACCATGCAGCGCATCAAGCTTCTCCCGCTCCGCCCGTCACTGAACACTTGAAGTCCCAGGTTCAAACTCTAATATCAGCCACATTGGAAATGATATGTAGTCGCTCTCTTGATGGTGGTTTGTGGTTCCAGGATTACTCCGGCTCATTGTTTTCTCTGTATTTCATGTGTTTTCTGTATTTATATGCTTCAGTCATCATGATAATAAAAAGACATTGTTGTTACAGTTGAGGAGTTTCAATGGTGTTGGCATGTTTTCCTAGAATATTTGAATAGTATATAATGCTCATATAATAATATACAAGGAAATAATATGATCATATAAATGCAGTTAACCTACAATGAATGACAGTAATATTATGGCTGATGATCAAAACCTGTGATTAGACAATGAATTTGGTTTGAAGCTGTTGTTCTCGGTTTGTTCACATAGAGTTTAGAGCTTTTCTCTCATTTATTCATCAAAGAAGTAAAACTCAAACATTTTTATGGCTGATTAAATTCTATTTGGACCAACTATCCCACATGTAATTCTGTATTCATAAAACACATATCATGTATAGAGGGCTGCTGGACAATAAAACTCTTGTTATTTCATATACATAAGTTGTAGGATTCATGGAAAAACTATAAAAGTGAATAAATCAAAAGATATAGTAAAAAAAATATTGTGATCATTATTTATCTATTTTTGATGCGATTCGTTTCTGTCCAGTTTGTTGGAACCAAGTAAAAAATAATAATACTCATTCTACCTCTGTACTCTCTCCCTGACTGTACAGAAAAAATCCTCTTGTTATCATCGTATTCATCAGTAAACTGAGAAATGTCAGGGACGATTTCAGCTTCAAGTGAATTTAGTTTTTCATTTCGAGTTTTTATATTGATACATTCATTTTGTATTTGGACAACGAAGTTAATATTCATTACATATTTTTCACTGTCACTGAAACAGTTTCACATCACTACTGATGGAAAGTATGAGCAGGACTCATGTATCTGATATGGAGTTTGGCTGCAGAATCAGCATCAACATTTCAGTACTGGATGATCTGAGCGAGTTCCTTAAAGGGGCAGTCTGTGAGATTTGGTGAAATCTAGTGGTGAAGTTACATGTTGTGTCCATCACCTCTACCCTTTAAGCATTCAGGAGAACCTACGGTGGCCTTCAGTTGGCATTAAAGCTCAAAAGATTTTTAGTATGTCCACTCTGGGCTACTGTAAAAACATGGCAGCCCCCATGGGGAGGACCCACTCCTCATGTAAAAGTACTTTGAAGGGCTGATTTTAGGGAATTATAAAATGTCATATATTCGGGTGATAGTACATTTGCAATAACTACTTTGTCATCATTTTTCTACAAATAGAAGTGACAAGAAATTAACCGAAACATTACACACTGGACTTTTAAGAGGTTTATATTAAAAATGTAGAATTTAGCAGGAAGTGAGATTAAAACACACTCACACACACAGTTGCACAGTGGAAATGTCAGGGCAATAAACAGTTGTGGGGGCTGAGGGGGATTGATGGGCTGCTAACCCCTCATTTGGGACTCCAGTGGGACTCCTCGCTCCTTGAGGCCCTTATGTAATGCTGCCACTGCCTCCGTCCGGGCCCCTGTGAATTCCTGCCGTCATTGGATACCCTGTCGTTACCACACGGAGTGTAGGTCAAACATATCAGTGAGCAGCTAATTGGGAAAATCTATATCCCCCCGCCCCCCCAACGCCCCTCCCTTCCAAACTCCCGTACATCACGGTTGCGGAAGTGGCGCCGTGGGGGTGAGTCAGGGTTTCCATGGCGGTGCATTCATTGTGGGTCAACAGATCCGATATGGAATGACGTGATGCTGGGCTGAATGTAGAATTCCATGTGTCGTATTGTTTACTTGGTTCTTTAATGAGACAGAGCAGGCTACACCAGGAAAAAAGCTTGATTTCTTTTCTTATTACAACTCCACTCTTACATACATTTGTACAGTCATGGACTCCCTTTGTACAGTATAACACCACAGAAATGTAGATATTCAATGGCTTTTTAGTGTATTTTCTTGAAAAATCTTGCTGATGTTCTGGTGCGTGGATATGAATTGTTGGGTTTGTACATGTTAAAGATGCAGTGTGGAAGATCTGGTGACATCCAGTGGTGGATCCTATGTTGTATCCATCACCTCACCCATTCCCCTCCAAGCATGCACTCTGGGCTACTGTCAAAACATGGCTGCCCCCGTTGAGAGGACCCGCACCTCATGTTGATATACATTAATGGGCTCATTTAAGGGTAGTGGGAAAGAACAATACATTTCGGTGATGAGGAAAATTTGAGTATGTCCTGTAATTCTTTTGTATTATTTTATTTTCTACCAATAGAAATGACCGCAATCTTATACACTGCACCTTTAAACTGCCCAAGGGCACGTCCACTTTCCACAACCGGCCTCCTCTCACCCACCCAAGCTGACCTTTGACCTATGACCACCCAAGGGGTGAGGAATTCACAACAAAGTTAAAAGCTCCTGATGGCTGGTGCTCATAGTACATCCACTCGGGGCCCTTGCTGAAAAAGAACATACTTTTTCTCATCTTCAAAGTACTACGATATTTTTTTTGGTCAAATACAAAACAGAAAAAGTCCAATATATACATTCTCCACATCTCCTCCATTGCAACCACAGGGTCCCTTTTCCTGCCACAGTAGCTAAAGATCACATTTGATGTTCTTGGGCCTTGATGTTGACCACCGGTCCAAGTGAAGCATCAGTGATTTATTTACCCTTAGTTTTCTACGTTTACTCTAATCATGCAGTTCAAAAGAAGGAAAAAATGATAATGGATAATAGCCTGTAGAAATCCTTTGAAGCAGTTGATCAGTTCAGTGTCAGTCTCATAGTAATTCTGGTGAAGAGTGGTGGTCCACCTGGGCAAGTCCATTGTTCCCACCACCACAACCTGATCCGCAGCACATCCGGTAGCTTAGCGATGGAGCTGTAGAGAGGTGAAGTCGGGTAAGCTGGACTAACAGCTGGTCGTTTGGGTCGGGGGTGTCAGAGCCTCTTCTTCATACCGGCCGGTCCACTGCGTACTGGCAGGGGCTCAGGTTAGACACTGGGTTCTGCACCGCCGGGTATGCGAAGTTGGTGTGCTGTTTGGCCTTGAGCCGCAGACTGGCCAGACTGGAGTTGCAGGTGTCTCTATACATGTAGGGACTGGCGGTGGTGGCGTAGGGGCAGGTGGCCGCTGTCACCGCTACTGAGTTGAGCGTAGCGGGGCTGTTGAGGTTGTTGAGGTTGCCCAGGTTGTTGAGCCCAGTAGCGGGAACTCCGGTAACGGCCGAGGGCACCATGCTAGAGGCCATGTTCATGGAGGGGATGGAGCTGGGTGGGGAGAACATAGGCTGGGAGGACAGGGGGCTTACATTCATTGAGTTAAAGAAGGGAAAGCTTTTAGCTGAGAGTGGGCTGTTGGCCAGGCTCTTGGTGGCCCAGTTATTGTAGGAGTAGCCAGTGTACATGTCGTCGTATGGCTGCATGAGTCCATTGAACTGGGTACCAAAGCCATTTTTGCACAACTCCGCCTGCTGGTTCCTTTCCCGTTTTCTCCACTTGGCACGACGGTTCTTAAACCAAACCTGCGGAGGACAAAAGACAACACCACAGTTCAGCTCATTTTACAATCTGAAAACCAATGAGTGAGACTATGACAGGCAGATGAGTTTGTTGTTCAAAGCATAAAAAATATATTTTAAGTGAACCATTTTGGTCGATGTAATATCACTTTTTTCATTGTTTTCATTTTTCCTTTATTTAATCCAATACCAAAACTGAATAATTGTTCATTTTTGTATTTTGTTTATTGCTTCATTTATTTATTTGTTTTTTCCTATTTTGGATTTTAGAATTCCACAATATGAAAATTTGATTTTGATATTTGTCCCAAAATCACAGTTAAAGTAACACATGGTTCCAGTGCAGCAACATCAACCAACAGCATCAGTCTTTTACCTAACCTGCGGGTAACACAGGTTGGACAATTTAAACATCAATATCAAATTTGAACCATGATGCGATATTAATGTGTCATAGTTTTAATCCAAGCATGAAATCAAAGGTTTGAAAAAGACCATGCATTCGGCTTAATTAAGTAATATAGTAAGGAAAGATTTTTGTTTGTTTTCTAATTTTTTATCTCTCCACTGATGATGAAAAAATTATTACTCTTCCTCTACTGCTAACATTAAAGGTGCAGTGTGTAGAATCTGGTGACATCTTGAGGTGAAGTTGTATGTTGTATCCATCACCTCACCCTCACACTTCTGAACATGCAGATGAACCTATGGTCGACTTCGCTTAAGTGCAGCTTTGACTGATTTCACCTCCCTCTCCCAGGTCCCTCCAAAGAATAGTGCTTTGGGCGTTGAAGCAGAAGGCGATCCTTTGCTCAGCCAAGGCGTATGGACCGGAAGGCCTCCCTGACCTCCAGCTCCACTCCAACAAAGTTGGTGCCGTTGTCCAGCAGAAGCTCGAATGGCTTCCTGCAGTGAAACTCAGCAAAGCCATCGAGAAGACGTGATTCCATCTTCTGAAGGAGGTCCAGGCGAATGCAACGTGTTGTCATGCATTTGAACACCCCTCTTCTCCTGGTGTCGACCAATCTTGACCTGGAAGCTTGAAGCTGTCCATGTGGGTAGGGTAGGTAAACAGCCACAGGCAAACTGGGGGGATCAGCCATCCTGGGTATGCTGGGTTTTGATCCCCACAGCTGGCATAATGGCCTCCCTGCCTCGTGGGATCCAATCCCTGCAACGTAGTTGGTCCAGTACACGTTCTGGTCTCAGGTGAAGGTGGGCCTGCTCTTTGTCTTTGATCAGCCATCTCATGACCAGGTGGCCTGGTGGCTCCCTGGTGGCGGCTGTGGAGTCGGTGTCCATTGGCGCCTAACTGCTGGGAATCTCGAGGTCCTGCTCCCAGGTCTTCCTCCTATAGGTGAGAGTCTGAGGTTGGATAGGGTCGAATCCTCCCTCAAGGAGGTTCTGTCAGAGTCCATCCTCAGTCGCTCTGGACTCCTCACTGGTGCTGGTGCTGTAGAGAGAGTTGTCCTCGTAGAAGGAGTGTTTGATGATCTTGGAGAGGGCCAAGTTGCAGTTGCCAACCTTTACCTTCCTGAGCCTGTTTCTGTAGGGCATAGATGGCGCAGCAGGGGCTTCTGCCATTGGTAGATGGTTGGCTCCTGTGATCTCAGCATGCCCCTCTACATGAAGATAAGTCCTGGTTGATTGGCAGGCAGATTTGGTGAAACATGCCTTTATGTCTCCACCGATGCTACCGAGTGCAGGCGGAACCTTGGAAGACTCCTGGCAGGGTTCTAGAGGCCTCAACAGAGGCCCTGGAAGCAGTTGGTCGTTAAGGGTCTTGCCTTTGTATGAGAAGGAGCATTTGAACACAACCATACTATTCCCTTTATGTTGCACCCTATGAAGGGGGATGTACCAGGACACCGTTGGAGAAGGTTCATTGCGTATTGGTCTTGCTTTGAGCGGGTGACGGGCTTCTTGCTGCTGAAATGTGGGGTATCTACCTTCCAGAGACGTTCTACGTGTCTGAGGGTCTCACTTTGGTCAAAGGTCGTCTGAAGGCATTTGTATTCCGTCACGTTTATGGGAACTGCTCTGGTGTCGTTTGGGGAGGTCCTGCCAGAGTCTATTCTCGATGAGTGCGGACCCTGAGGGTCCACAGACAGTCCTAGGTTATCGGCTCACCACGTTGGAATCTCCCTTCGGTATGGCAGCACTCAACAATGTCCATTCGCATGTCTAGCGGTAGTTTCAGCCTAACTCTGCAGACATGTTTGTTCGTAAAGAAGTATTTTAAACACAGCTACACTCCTGGTCCTCTGCTTTCTTTTTTGATTCTGTTCTTGTTATCTTATTTTCATCGTCCCATCTGGAGCTCCTGATTTCATTGTACATATGCAATGACAAAACAGGCTTTTCTATTCTTCTCTATTTTATTCTATTCAACAATTTTTCCGCTTCCTGAGCTTTTACCTTAGATTCATCTCATTTTTGCACAAAGAAAGAAACACAGAGCGAACAATTTATGACTCAAATGACTTTTACCTTAAGAAACCAGTAAGACTCAATAAAGTTTCATTCTAAAACCAATCCAGTCAGAGTACATCCGGACTCTTCTAAAATACATTCTAATGAAGTGTGTGTGCACGTGCGCGCGCGCGTGTGTGTGTGTGTGTGTTCAGAATTTTTTGACATCCTGATCCCGTGCAGATAAGTTGAAGTGTATCATCAAACAGTTATATTAAGCAAGGTTTATTAAAACTAATCATTGACTTATTTGAATAGCGAGATCCAATTGAAAGAAATGTCAGGGGAGGGCAATCTTCAAATTTGTCTTTTTATGGTCCTATATTTGGAGGATATGAAACGGATTAAAGCCTCAGTGGAAAATCGAAATTGGGTTTTTTTAAGTGATCAAAGACTGTTCGAGGGCTCAAACTCTGAACAGTTGAGTTCTTTCAGAGATCAATCCAGGGACGTCCTGGTCATTTGTTCATACGTATGTGTTTATGTTACAATCATTTGTGATCACATGTCATCAATCCTCGTACGACTTTGACTCTCTCTGCTCCCTTGGGCTCGTGTGCCGAGTATCATCCAATCCTCTGTTATTATAGCAACAGGACGCTGTTGATAATGACTATGACTGTAAATAGTATGACTCAGCGTGTTCCATCCAGCTCAGCGACGAAGGGGAAACCCCACAGCGCCCGACACTTCGTTTCTCAGTGTGACTCACGGCCGCTGCCGTTTGAAGGTCTGTGGAAAAGGCCAAAGCTCAAGGTCAAACAGCAGCTACATTTACACGACCTCTACAGCTGAGGGGGGGGGGGGGTTTAGTTGGGGTTACGCTGGAGCTACAAGTGTGATTTTAGACATAAATGTCATCTTCATTCATTCTACAAAATGGATAGAATATGGAAAAGTTTCAAAGGGAGATTGGTCTTCAATTATAGATCGATTTTTGCATTGCACGGATCAATTCTTTTTGGAATGGGTTGGGGTTAGGGTTAGCTGACGGTCACGCTGAAAAACTGTTTAGGTTCATATCACCCACCTTGTTTGTGGATGAGAGGAAAGATTAAAGGTGCAGTGTGTAAGATTTGGTGACATCTAGAGGTGGAGTTGCATGTTCCATCACCTGTGGTAGACTCTGTCATTCAAACTGAAAAAATGTTTAGTACGTCCTCTCTGAGCAACTGTAAAAAAACATGGCGGCCCCATAGAGAGGAGCCACTCCTCATGTAAATATACATTAATGGGCTCATTTAAGAGAAATGGAGAAGAATAAATCATTCAGATGTGTACACACTCATGAAAATGTTAGAATGCAATTGTTTTGTGAGATTATTGAGGTAAAAAAATCTTTTGATAGATATGATATGATGGATTAAATAATGAGGCAAAATTGTAATTAAATCGAATATAAATGAAGCATGACAATCTTACAAACTGCACCTTTAAGTGTCAGTAGTATTGACCCAAAGGAATAGATTTGGTTTACTGGTGTCAATCATTCTTTTTGGAAATGAAAACTAAACTAACTAACTAACTTAATACAGACAACCCGATTAGCATAAGTCCTTTTATTGGAAGCTTTGCAGTTTTAACGTCAACACCTCGTTTTCAATAATGTCTTTTCTTATTTGATTGAATCTGCTTTTTCTTTTTCTTTCATGTGCTGGCACAGGTCAGTGTGTCCAACAGAAAGCTGTCTTTACAAACACCTGAATGAGCCTCCCGACGTGCAAAAGGTCAGTTCCAGACAGAATGCCTGATCTATTTCTGCCAAGTCATGATCTATGGGGGGGGGGGGGGGGGCTGGGGGGGGGGGGGGGGGGGGGTCTGCTGCCCCCTGGGCATGGACTCAACCTGCCATGCTGCTGAACCAAAGGCTCGAACACATGATTTATTCAGGAGGCTACAGGCCTTTTACTGATGTTTGTAGGCCTGTTTTTTTATGTTGCCATTGTGTAGCAGCCTTTGTGTGTGACACAGAGACATCCCACCTACTGGCCCCCCGGAATAATAAAGGTCACTTTGAATATATAATAATGCATAATTGGCCCACAGGCCAAATGTGGCCTGCAAGATCATTCTATGTGGCCTGTCAGAGCTTAAAGGCATATGATTGTCTAAAGTCTCAAACATGCCACTTTATATTCAGGGTGTTTACTTTTTCACATGTATGTAAATGCATGAACAATATTTGTAACAATATTTGTAATATTTAGATTTTTTGATAGATTAAGATTTGGGTCCATTTTGTCACTTCCATGGATTGAAATAGATTTACAAAACAACCACACACACATTCGTACGAATGTAGAATCACTTCAGTGTGTAACCTGCTTTTTACAGAATCCTGAAATGACCCTAACTTTACCGGTATAAATGTCCCCCAATCTGACACACTGAACCTTTAGGTCGTAGTCACATTTAGTGCCACCATTAAAACCGGGCCCTTGAGAGCGAGCGTGATGCTGACGTGGCGCTGCTCGGGTCAAGTGCAGAACATCGCAGGACGGAGGAGTGACTGTCCCGTGGAGAACAGAAGACGAGACCACCCTCACGCAGATGTTTTCGCTCGCAGCCGTGATGATTAATAGCTGCTGTGACAAATCACGTGAATCGGGCCGACAGGTGAAGTATTTTGGGCATGTGAGAATTTGCCTACATGCGGGGGGCTACGGGGGCCGCTGATGGACATAAGGGGACCAGACAATACATAGTCTGTTGTCCTTTCAAAATAACAACCAAGAGTGTGAGCTATGTGACCTTTCATCCAGCCAACATTAATTTGAGCCATTACTTGTCGGGCGCAGCGGCAACTGTATTGTCATCCATCAGAATGTGCGTCCGGCTCCATTTAGCCACGGAGCCGCGCGCTGGCTGCGGCCGCGCCCTCCTGCGCATCTGACCTTTAGCTTCCACTGTGTGATGGAGGTTAATAGAACATCTAACCGAGTACATTACATCATGTTCTTATCCTCCTATTGTTTTGTTAGACACAGGGATTAGATTGACAGAACCGGGCCTGACATGACTACGGGGTTGGAAATGCTCGGAGCATGAACGGATCTCAGTGATGACTTGTTCAAATACTTTCTACAAATATAAAGAATGAAACAGTCAGGATTTGACCATTTTCACATTCAAATCAAAGTGCATTGAAAGAGCCCACAGATCTCAGTGTGTCTCAGGGCTTCACAGGGTGTGTAACATCCGATACTCTCCTTTCTTTGTTGTTATTGTTGATTTTTCTGTCTTTTTTAAATAATATCTATTGAACTAAAGAAAAGGCAATGATAGGTTTTTGACAATAACATAATAGTATTCAAGTCAAAATCTTCTACTTTCACATTGAATCGTCTTAAAAGAGTTATTTTCATCTTTAATCGATGTCACAAAAAATCGACAGCACAATTACCGATTAAAAACACTATTTAATCAGATTTAAAGGTGCGGTGTGTAAGGTTTGGTGATATCTAGTGGTTGTAGGTTGTATCTACTTTCACCATTTAGAGCATGAACCAATGGTAGAGTTCAGTTTTCATTCAAAGTCGAGTGATGTTGAATACGTCGACTCTCGCCTACTGTAAAAACATGGCGGCCCCATAGAGAGAACCCGCTGAGGTGAAATGAATTTCACACTCATAATAATCCATCATCATAATGTAAAGTTTGCTGGTGACATTAAGATTATGGAGTGATCATAATGCTCTTAAAGGTGCAGTGTGTCATTTTTGTCACTTCTATAAGTCGATTTAAAAATGCAACAAAACAATGACATCACCATGTTTTTACAATAGTTTGGAGTGAATGTAGGAATCATATCTTGAGTGAGGGCGGAAGCTGCTCCCTGAGTGTGGCGGGAGCAGAGCGCAGGGCGCAGCTGAGTACCCACCCGGACCCGAGCCTCGGTGAGGTTGGTCCACACAGCGATCTCCTCCCTGGTGCTCATGTCAGGGTAGCGGTTCCTCTGGAACGTGGCCTCCAGCTCCTGGAGCTGCTGACTGGTGAAGTGAGTCCTCTGTCGGCGCTGCTTCTTCTTCAGAGAGCTGTCCTCCGCGCTGGACTCGTCCAGTTGGTTGTGGTGTGATTTCTCTGTGTCTGTGGACACAAACACACACAGGACACGGACGTCATGAGGGACGAGTATCGTGAACGCATCCCTTCGTAAAGACAGTCGAGCTACGAGCACGGCCACGATGTTAGTAACCTGCATTCATCACTGCACAGTGATGAATTCAGATATTCTAAAAGGTGCCAGGGTTTATTAAAAATAAAAATAATACATTTAGCAATCTCTTTAAACGTTACAACAAGGTCAGGGGAATGTTTTGGCTGACGAGACATGTCAAACCAGTTTCTCTAGATCAATATCATCGACATCATTTTGTGCATTTTCAAGATACAATGTCAAGATAGATCCAAGTATATGACCATCGAGGAATGTAAGGAATGCAAAAAACTATATAACATGTCCTTTTTATATTCTGTATGAATTCACCACTGTACAAAACAGTTCAGATGGAGGAGACATATCCATATTTAACTCTAAGTTCACAAGGAATAGTCTCCATTGGCCATTGCCCTGTATTTATGAAACACTTTAAGATATGGACCCCCCCCCCCGGGCCCCCCCCCCCCCCCCCCATGCTGCAGCCCCCAACTGAAAGTAAAAAGTTAATAGAAACACCCATTCACAGGTATATACAGTATAATATATCTTATACCAGGGGCAGAGATGATTGCAATGAGATAAATAGATGTATAATAATAGATTATATACAAATGTAATGAGTATATATCCATACATAGATAATATATATGTAGAGAAAACCAGAGTGCAAACTGACACGCTGAAAATAGTACAAGTTGTGGAACCACCAGGCATTGTTTGTAACAACACACGCAACATTACACACACACACACACACACACACACACACACACACACACACACACTCACAGCTCTAAGAACCTTTTACAACTGGAGAACGATTTGACCGTTTTGTGGGAAATAAATCACCCAAAAGTTAAAGTCATTTTGGTATTTTTTCATTTTGGTATTTTATAAGACTATAACTAAATTCAGATGTTTTGATCTGACTGTAACACATCTTTTCATTTTATAAATCAACACTAATTAATATTTGTCAAAACAACTTCTCAGTGTTGCTGATTGTAATCAAGCCAGTTTGAGACACATCAATTATATTTCCCTTTGTTGAGATGAGTGTCGACAAAACATTGATTTCTGTAACTCCATTTGTAGCAGATCAATCGGTCTGCGCTCTCCAGTGAGGAAGTAAAGCAAACACACGCACATGATTATGTTCTTACATTATTTCATTATCTATCAGCTGCAAAGACATTCCAGTCTCCTGTTGTTCATGTGACAAAGGTTCTATTGTGTCAAACGTGTCGTGTGGCCCTCGCGCACTTAAAGACAGATGACCGTCTAAAAATAACTCAACTTAAATATTCAATCAATGATCATCAGGTCTGAAGACGGTGATTTTACAGAACGTTAAGGAGGATTTACAGTTAATGAACGCTGCCGTGTGTACGATTTGGTGCCACCTGCCCCTTTTCCAGCAAACCGGTTCCTGGGCTGGTTCTGGCCCGGTGCCTGGCTTGGCGCCCGTTCATCGTGTTTCCACCACTGGAGCTCTGGCTCCGCCCCTCAAAACAGGAGCCAATCCAGGCACCAACTCAATGCTGGTCTACAGGCAGGGGAGGGGGCGAGGTTACCGTGACGACAACCTCTGCAAGCAGCGACACGGCCCGACTGTCTGGAAACAAACGAACACGAGTATAATAATAACTAATAACAGCAAACAGAAGGAGGGTCTGGACGCGGTGGGAGGGGCCGATCCACTCCTCATCCCCGGTTTACCACGAGGTGACGCATCAGTGACCCGCGCACCAACAAACGCTGGAACCGCTTTGGTGCAAAAGGAGAAACTGAGGTGAAGCTGCGTGTGGATGCGTCGCCGCACCCTCAGGAGTAAAAACATGGCGGTCTGTAAAAACATGGCGGTCCCCGCAGAGAGGACCCCCTCCTTGTAAAAGTATACATTCATTGAAGTGTATTGAAATTGATGCAAATGTCCGGATGTAATTGTTTTGTAATCTTTGTGGAGGTTTTGACTCAGCATCAGAAACAGAACTTCATTTAACACCGTTCACCCTGGATCAATACTTAAAATATATATCCGTCTCCTGGTTGACCCTCTCCACCATCGTCTCTTCTCCCCTTTCCTTTTTATTTATTTATATTCTATTTGGAAAATTGTTATCCATTTCTATACGATGTTCATTTATTTGCTTAATTATCTTATTATTGTTGTTTCTTGTTTAATTTTTGTTTTTGTTTCTGTTGTTTCGTAAATAAATTGGGGGAAAAGCAAAATATGGCCCCTTTTTTAAACATATGTACATTGTTGTTGAGATGTCACTCCTCTCACTCCTGGTGTCATTCCTGGAATAAAATATGAAGACAAAAAGTGACACATCATCACCATCGGAGGTCAGCCAATCCCTGCGCACTGGGGAACCTCAGAGCCGGTGTTGCTGGGGAGAATCCAAACACACGTTGGGTTGGTAGGTGAGCAGGAGCAGCAGGTGACTGCATTTGGCCCCAGCGCAGTTGTTTTTTAAAGGACCACACATTCATGTTATGTCTGTCAACGGCTCCACGCTGCCTGCCACATCTGACTCCCACAGTTCGAGGACCTCACAGAGAGAAGTGAAATTAGTTTGCCAGCTAATCCGTCGGATCAAGCTTTTGTGACTGGGGCAGGTTGGGCTGTGTTTGGTGAGGGCTTAGCTCTGTGGGAGCAGTTCAAAATGATCAGCGGGCTTTAAAAAGAGGCTCCGTGGGGCCACCGGCAAAACCAATAAGGGCCAGGCCGAGGCTGTTATCTGCCAGTAAACTGACACTGGGTAAGCTGTCACTTAAGGCCGAAGTCTATCGCACAATACAGAGGAAAGGGCAGCCCCTTTGGAGAGTGACGCACTGAGCCACAATAGGAGCAATCCCAGCGATAATGTGCCGACATGACAGAGTTGTTCCAGGTCAACGTCTTAGAACGTTCTAATCCACGAGGTGACGACGAGGCTTTCAACCAAATCACTTCTCCACATCTGCTCCGGTTGGTCCAGAGTTAAAGCCTTAATAAAGGGAATGACAGAGGGCTGAGCTGTAGTATGTGCTGACTCAGCCATTTCAAGGGCAAACAAAAAGAAATACAAAAAACCAAGAGACAAATACAGTCATGAGGGCGAGATCCCTCGATTGCCCTCGGCAAGGGTGGTGACTTTGTGCAGTCAGGTCTGGCAGCCGTGTTACAGCCTCTTCACTTTAACCCAATCCAGATTTAAACTGCAGTGGTGAGCATACTGATGCAAGCAAGAGCAAACAAACAAACAAACAAACAAACAAACAAACAAACAAACAAACAAACAAACAACAACAGACAAGTGACATGAGGCTGATGATGGACAGGACGGGCCCAAGGAGATGGACCTCGGTTTGTTATGAGCACCTCGCCCACATCATTCAACTTCTTTCATTGATTGATTCCTTTAATTAAATGTCCACATACAATGTCACTTTGACTTCCCCATTCTTTATCAATGTAAAATCATGAAAACATGTTGGTTAGATTACTTGAATAACAAGCAGTTAAGGCTGTTGTTAGATGTATTGTTTTGATCAAATAGATTTGAAATAGGTTTATAGCCATATTCTCCAAAGCATATCTCTCTGACTTCCTATTGAATTTTCAAAGTAAAAGCTTTCTGTAATGTAAAGCAACTATTAGTAATCATATAAACATTACAGATTCCTTTCTGTGCAAAATGACACCATATCTTTTTGTTCTGGTAAAAATCAGTGCAACAGTTCAGCGCATTAAAGGTGCAGTGTGTAAGATTTGGTGACATCTAGGGGTGAGTTTGCATGTTGTATCCATCACCTCCTGAGCATGAAGGAGAACCTACGGTGGCTCTCAGTTGTCATTCAAACTCAAAAGATGTTAGGTATGTCCACTCTGGGCTACTGTAAAAACATGGCGGCCCCTGCAGAGAGGACCCCCCTCCTCAGGTAAATATACATTAATGGGCTCTTTTGAGGGTAGTGGGGGGAAAGTATGTATTCATGTCATTATAAATTCATAGAAATGTCAGTATGTAATTGTTTTGTAATATTTTTAGAAGTGAAAAAAGTCAAATGAAAACCCTACACACTGCACCTTTAAAGTAACTATTAGTGATAATATAAACATTACATATCCCTTTTCTTATTTCTTACTCTTATTTTTGTTCTGGTAAAAATCAGTGCTACAGTTCAGCGCATTATCAATCAATATCAAACGTGGGGTAATTGAATTTCTTATGAATAAAAGCCCTCAAAGGGAAATAAAGCCCACGTTGATACAGAACATTTCCAGGTTCTGTGTGAAATAAACTGCTCTAGAACCGGAGCGAGGCACAGAACCACAACACAACCTGTTTGTGCTGCAGCCGATCCTCACTCTTCCAACGGACGCTTTGATTATTACTGCGCCTTTTCCTTCATACTGCAACAAGACAGAGAGAGAGAGAGAGAGAGAGAGAGAGCGAGGCCCACGTTGATACAGAACATTTCCAGGTTCTGTGTGAAATAAACTGCTCTAGAACCGGAGCGAGGTACAGAACCACAACACAACCTGTTTGTGCTGCAGCCGATCCTCACTCTTCCAACGGACGCTTTGATTATTACTGCGCCTTTTCCTTCATACTGCAACAAGACAGGGAGAGAGAGAGAGAGAGAGAGAGAGCGAGAGAGAGAGAGAGAGCGAGAGAGAGAGTTGTGGGTGTGAACTCACCACTGTTGTCCTGCCCCTTACATCCTGGCTCGTGCTGTGGGGTCCCAGAGTCAGAGAGTGACAGCGCCGGACTGCGGGCTTCACTGTCCGTCAGCAGGTTAAAGTCCATAACCTGGCTCTGCACACACACACACACACACACACACACACACATCAAACTTTGCCCCTCTGATCCTCACAGAGAGTTGCAGGCCCAATAGTCAACATTTAATACATAACAATAATAACAACAACAATCATCATTATAATTATCATCATCATCTTCATCACCACCATCATCGTTATTATTATTATTATTATTATTATTAATATCATCGTCGTCATCATCATCATCATTATAATTATCGTTGTTATCATGTCTAAATAATACATGTATTAAATAGTGATGAGTTATGATTCATATTCATATTTCATATTATTTTTAATATGTGGCTTCATTTCTGTATAATTAAATCTTCAAATGGATGGATGCTAGATATTTCATATCATGCAAGAAAGAAGGTCTAAAAATAAACACTTGAGGTGCATTTTCCTTCATCATCTAAAAAACAAATCAAATAAAACAATCCTTTAAAAGGCAGAAAATGAGCGAGAGCACAAAACACTCAACACGTTGCCTGATCCTGTGTGAGAGCAACTCTTACAACATGTTGCTGTGGCAGAGGAACAGCAACTTCCACCCTGGTCTTGTCAGAGTTTTGTCATTGTTTAAACCACACTGACTCCATGTCGAGCCTTTGAGAGCTTCCATCCATTTGGTGGATGAGTTTGGCTGCGGTGGGTTTTCCACGTCGCCCTGGAGTTGCTGTGTTTGTTGTCCCCTTCCCCTTTAGAGGAGCTGACATCAGCACCTATAACTAGACCTGCACTCAAACACACTATTTTGAGCTGGAGGGAGACAAGTGGGGTTAAGGCTGTAAACACACACACACACACACACACACGCTCACTAATTAAAATGTATTGTGACAGCAGGGGATGTAATGAACACAGATGAAAGGTCAAAGGTCACAGTGATGCACTGATGCGCCTCAGCTCTCATATGAATTCATTCAATTATACATCCGAGTTAAAACAGCGCACAAAACACACAGATGTTAAAGGTCGTTTGTTAGAATGATGAAACCGAGCTGAACTCAGCGTAGTGTCACTCTTCACTCTCTTCCTGTGTTGACTTTACTTCCACCACACCATCACAGAGTAAAGGCTAGTATTTGTGTGTGTGTGTGTGTGTGTGTGTGTGTGTGTGTGTGTGTGTGTATTCAGCACTGTGATTAAGAGCACCCCCCCCCCCACCAATGAGCTCCCTTGTTGTGTTTTCCCGATGCTCTCTGGTGGTGCCGTCCTGCACGGGCCTCTGTGTGTGCCACAGTCACGTGTGGGGGTGGGATCTGAAGCCCCCCGGTGATGGGGTGGGCGTCTGTGGCATGAGACGAACCCCCACCACCAAGGTTACAGCAGGTAGATAAAAGGGTTCTAAATGATATATTGGTCTCCAACAGTACACGGTTCCTCCTTTTCTCGGTTTCCATGTCTTAGAGAGTCTCTGTGACAAAGCATCAAACGGACGGAGGAGGGAGGGTCCGTGGTTCTGAGCAGCGGGTTCCACCACAAGGCCAATCCAATCCAATCCAATCCAATCCAATCCAATCCAATCCAACTTTATTTATAAACAACTCTCACGGTCCAAAGCGCTGTGCAGCCTCCATGCAGCATAATATAGATATGAATATAAATAAAGAAGCAGACTCAACCTCTGAAAGTCAAAGGAGCACAACACTTTGCCTCAGATATGATGTCATCAACTTGAATATTCTAATCAAGGCCCTTTTTTATTCATATTAAGTCATCATTTTAAATCTTATTCAATCTGAAATGTAATTTTGAGGTGCAAACCCCACAGGAACCAGGACTCAGTCAGAAAGACATGTTCTGCTTCTGACCTGAGAGGGACACCATCTTTGTTTCTCTTCAGTCTGATACAAAGTCACTTAAATGTGTTTTGCTTCAGAAAACCTGACGACATCGTTACATAATCGATGGAACCAGTGAAATAATGCAATGGCCAAAACTCTTTACCGCTCCCGTAATGTTCGTTTCTCAGGAACATCAATAATGTTCCTGGGTCCATTTTGACCGAGGACATGTTTAATTGTCCAACAGTGATCGGAACCAAAACAATCCCAATCAATATTGTTCATATATCTTCATTAATTCCATTACTTACCATTTCAATCAATATTTAGTGCAATGGTGCTTTACCCCTCACAGATCATCGTTCAATAAAGATAATTGACTGGTTCTTTTAAAAGAATGCATGTTCAAACGTTTGAAAACAGGATGGTGACGGGCTGAAGTAACTCGGACACGTCCAAACCTCCGCCCTCTTAGATTCACGTGTTGGCGGATTCATCCAGTCACACAAAGCGACGCAGCGCGGCCCCCGGACCACCTGCAGACTTTGATGAACGCTTCAGTGCCTCATTAGCATAGAATGTCTGTGACATCTGAGATGTGAATCAACTCTTTTCCTCCGTTCAGCACATCTGCCGCTCGTCTTATTTTAGGAGGCAACACGCGACGCCTCTGCACATTCAACATTTCACCACCACAAAAAGGGGAAAGATCTCAGGACAGCAGAACATCCCTGGGAAAATCAGAGGGGAGGGGGGAGATGCGGTGGTCTCCCGGCTGGGAGATGACGGGGGTCGGCGCTCTGCCTCTGTGCTGTTTGGATTCATAAGCCTCTCATATGGATTTGTGGGTTAAAGTTGACGCTGAGGTCACAAATGCCTTTTTCATGGAGCCACACAAATATTGACTCACATGTTGTGTTTCCATTTTGTTTGATGTGTGTGTGTGTGTGTGTGTGTGTGTGTCTCTGACAGCATGTGCATGTAACAGAGTGAGGAATGTCATTTCTAATAAAGGATAATAAAGATTGTCGAAAAAAATTAAAGGTGCACTTCTAAAAATATTACAAAACAATTACAGACTGACATTTTCATGAATTTATAATCACCTTGTTTTTTCTCCATGACCGTTTAATGAGCCCATTATTGTTTATGGCATGAGGAGCGGCTCCTCTCCGCGGGGGCCGCCATGTTTTTACAGTCGTCCAGAGCGGACGCACTAAACATCTTTTGAGTTTTACGGACAAGTGAAGTCGACCATAGGTTCTCCTCCATGTTCAGAAGAGTGAGGTGATGGATACAACGTGCACCTTCACCTCTAGAGGTCAGCAAATCGTACACACTGCACCTTTAAAAAAAGGTTGTTGTTTTTAATTCAGCAAGACTTTTGCGGCGAAGTGCGGCGCCGTGTCGTATCCTGCCACGATGAGATGTCACAGGCAAACACAACCAACCGTCATGCAGCAGGATTGTCTTTTTAAATAAAGATTAGACGCATCGTATTCACACACTGAGGAAGGGGAGGTAGCAACGCACCAATAAAATGTCCTTTGAAAACAGTGTTACCTTTGATGTTGCCAAGCTGTTTTAAAAATCAAAGACACTCCAACGAGCGGTGGCAGATCGTCGACCCGAGCGACAGCTGCCCCCCTTTGTGCGCGAGCCCCTCTCTCAGTATTTCGGTCAGAAATACGCCTGCGAGCCAGAGGCTCTGAGCGCCATGTGCGCAGCGGCAGTGATGGATGGACGCACGGTGGCGGCGGTGGAAATGTGCCGAGAGGCTTGGCTGCAGGCCTGGCAACGGGGGGGGGGGGGGGCAGAACAAGGGGTCAGGAGCCCCCCTAGGGGGGGGGGGGGGGGGGGGGGGGGGGGGGGGGGGGGGGGGGGGGGGGGGGGGGGGGGGGGGTCAGAACAAGGTGTCAGGAGCCCCCCTAGCACCAACCCCCCGCACCCACCCCTGCATATCAGCATGATTATATATTTTATAAGCCCCCCCTGAACTACTGATGTCAGTATGGCCAGCAGCAGACTCTCATTGATATAAAGAGCGAGGGTCCGGGGGGCTGCGCACACGAGCGCTGATGCTGCTTTCACATCCACATCAGACACTGCCTTGAATCCTTAAAGGCGCAGTGTGTGAGATTTGGCGCCATCTAGAGGTGAAGTTGTGTGTCGTATCCATCACCTCGCCCTCTGAGCATGAAGGAGAAACTACGCTGGACTTCAGCTGTCATTCAAAGTCGGAAGATGTTTAGTATGTCCACTCTGGGCTCCTGTAAAAACATGGCGGCCCCCGTAGATAAGGACCCGCTCCTCCTGTCAATACACAATAATGGGCTCATTTAAAGGTGTAGTGTGTAAGACTTCTGTATTTTTGTCACTTCTGTGTTTAGAAGTAGAATTACAAATGTATGACTTGCTGTTTACATTAAATGAGCCCTTTAATGTAAATACATCAGGAG
>JAFBJT010090654.1:0-7500 GCA_016785325.1 Chascanopsetta lugubris
GGGGGGGGGGGGGGGGGGATCAGAGGAGGGGCAAGAAACAACAGACGGAGAATCGGGAGAAAGAGACCAGGAAATCGCCACAGTAAAGTTGTCAAGCCTGTTACAGTGGAAGTAATGTCCTATTTATAGTTATGTTTAATAGCAGTATCAGTCAATAATACCACTACTATTTGTACAATTGATCAAGTAATAAGAGTTGTTGCTGTAGATGTGTTGATTTAGGTCAGGACCCTAAGAGAGAGAGAGCAATGGGTGGGGGATGATGAGAAGGGAGAGAATTTAGTCCAATTAAATTTTAGTTGAAGAGAAAAAGAAAGCAAGTCATCCCTGCTAGTAATTTCTTTCTTTGCACACGCATTACATCATCATAGAGGAAATAAACAGAGGACTGCATTCATATAACACGATGTCCCTGTTGACTTATTTTGGGGATTTTATGTGTTTAAATTAATATGTAGCCAGAAAGAAGTTGACAAAAACAGATATATGTGACTCATATGAAACTTCAGAAAATGTCTTGTGTGATATTTGTCCAGAATAGTTTTTAAATTTAATTATCCTTCAAGCACATAAGCGTTAAAAAATCATTAAAATCTGTGAAAGTCCAAAACAAATGTTTGGTCAGTGAGTGACAATTTGTATGAAATATTTATATATTAAATTGATTGAAGTTCCCCTGGGGCGCCATTGAACTTAGCTTGGTGAAAGATAAACATTTCACTATTCAGTCTAAAAGAATTTAAAAAAAATGGAAATAATGAATTATTGAAAAATCCCCAAATGAGTCATTAGCCAAGGTTGAATTGTACTGCACAGAGGACGGCAGTATTCACTCTCAAAGATGTGACTGTGTTTTTGTCTGTGCATAGATCAAGATGACCAGTTAAGAACGAGGTATACGACAGTCATCTCTAAAAAACACTGTAGAGGGAAACACTTGAGACTGAACCACAAAGAGGCTACGAATGCACTGAACGAATCATTGATGGCTTTATGGGTCTCACGCAGTTTTTGTAATGACAGTAAAACACTGATATGCTGCCTTTAGATATAACATATATTTTTATTAATAAATAAACACCCAACCTGTAGCAGCAGTGACTTAAATGAGTCAGCATGAATGTATTATTTATTCTATTTTTGTATTTGCCTTTCGACTGTCCAGCTCAACAATGTATCCTCTGGATTTTTCTCAGGACGCTCAGGAGTGAAAAGCTTATCTTTGACTGTCTAATGGAACCAGGTCACACTAAAGCGCAAAAACTGCACATATTAAAACATGTCTTACTCTAATGCTTCTTGGCTCCTGTTGTGTAATTTACATGCAAAATGATTTTTCAAGGCAAAAACGAATAATAATGTTTATTATGTGTCTTTTTTCATCCCAGCCACTCTGGCCATATTAAGTCAAAGTATTTAGTTTAGAAATGTACAAAAAACACTGCATTATAATGCTGTTTTTTAGAATGCACTTGATTGATGATTCACTACTAAAGGGCGGGTATGAATTACAGGTGCGTGACGTGCTCCCGAAGGATCTCAAGGCCTCGGTGAAGTTGGTGCTGCCTCTGCAGTGTGATACCAGAGGCTGTGACCTCACTGAAGAAGCCATGGATTCTCTGCTGGAGGCCACCCAGCACCAAATTCCACTGCAGGATCTGCGTGTGGTCTATGAAGAGTCGGGGGAATTTGATCAGACCGCCATTGCTTTGGAGCACCTCAGGTACCATTGCCGAGTTGATGTTATGAGTTGACTCGCCTACATATTTGAAGTGAAGTGCCTGCATGTGTCAAGTAATCCAAAAATGTCAATTCACTGATGACAGCTAATCTATCAATCACAGTTTACACTAACTTTCCTTTTTTAGAGTTGCTCAAATATTCAAACTCGCATGATTTTGAAGGATATGTTGGCAAACAAGCAATTTTGAATGTTTTTTTTTTTTTGGTAAATGCATTTCATTGCATGCATTGTCTTTAGATGTTGTATCAAATGTGTAGTGTTGAATGCTGCTGGATGTACGGCCGCTGACATAAATGACTGACTGTGCCTATCCAATCAATTTTCCGAACTTGGTCAATTAGAATTGCCCTAAATCAGGCTGATCTGATACTCGAGTGGGGGATGGGGACAACCCTACTTATAACCAATAAATGCAAACACTTCTTTATTCCTTCCATAAAAACATATAAGTTGTAGTGATATGCATAATCTTTAACAGACTGTTTTTCTGCTTTTATTTGTTGGTGTATTGTCATTGTTGTTCATTGTACTTTCTGTATATCTTTACATTTAACTCTTGCAGGCCCAAACGCCCCTTGATGTCCAATCAAAGCTTTGAAGTGAAAACGGTTTTTGTTCCCTCTCTCCCTTTTTTTTCCGCAGGTTTTTCTATAAACACATTTGGATGCAGTGGGATGATGAAGATGAAGATGATGACTTTGACTATTTTGTTCGTTGTGTGGAGCCTCGTCTAAGGCTGTGAGCACTCCCTGTGTTTTGGTGACGTTTGTTGTCCTAAGTGTTTGTTTCTACCAATTCCACTTGAATCTGTGTTGTTTCAGCTACTATGACATCTTGGAGGACAGAGTCCCTGCCGGCCTCGTGGCAGAATACCAGTCCTTATTGGAAAAAGGCTCCCAGTGCTTCCAACACTTCTCTGTTCTGCGTAGTATTCTTAGTACCGACTCAGACTCTGAGCTCGACAACGTGTCACTGATGGAGGGTCGGAAGCTCTACGACAAATTGGAGATGTTCAAACGCAAACTGCACATCATTGAGAACCCTTTATTGAGGTCATTCCATTATCGTCACTGCTACCGCCTTTTGTCTCTCCTCCAGTCTTTCTCACTTTTACAACTGTTTTCCCTAGGTATGTGTTGGGCTATAAAGGTAATGCCAGCCAGCACCTGGTGCAGAGTCGTGGACCTAGACCTTCAGGTGTGAAGGTGGTCCATGTTGTAGCAGCTTCCTGCAGCACCATCCAGCTGCAGTCCCTTCTCAGTGCCAGACTTCTGCCATTGTGTTCCTGTGGAGACGCTGAGATCCAGGTCAGTAAAGAATTGAGAAGGCTCCAGCTGTGTCCCTGCTCGGGTCGCTCACGTTGAGCCCCCTGCTCAGACGGCCCCCCCTCTTTGTCTTCACCTTCACAATAAGAGTCCCGTGTTATTTTTGATTACAAAGTTATCTTATATTCACACCCTTTTGATATATTTTATACACAAAGTCAAATGATACATTTCACATCCAATTTAGAAGTACACGAATTTTGACCTGATTTCAGGAGCTGCCCTCTTTCCAGAAGGCCGGCAGCTCAACTCCCACCTTCCCCATGATGCATGCTGAAGTGACCGAGGGCAGGATACTAAGATTGCCCCGTTTACTCATGGATACAAACTGCAAAGAGACTCACAGTATCTTTGTGTGACTGGGTGAATGTCAGTTGTACTGTAAATTGCATTGAGGGGTAATAAAAATCCAGTCCCCCTTCGACTGCCGGCCAAGTATGTCCAGCTCGCTGAAAACATTCCAACAGGTCTTTGCTCTTTTTACCCACAATTGTGTGTTAGCTTTTAGTGTCTGAGGGGCTTTCAGAAGTCTTCCGTTTGATCAGGCTGGTGAAGATCAGATATGATACATTTTCAGTATTGGAATGAACCAATAGACGATGTTTTTCCACTCACTGTCTCAAGTAGAGATTTTATTTTGTTATCTATTTCATCAATTTGTTTATTTTAAATAGAATTAAAGTGGTGCCTTTTTTGCCTGATTTGCTTAAATGAGTCATATTATGCTACTTTTCACACATTTAATAACAATACCTCACAGAGGTCTTAAGTAAGTGTTCGATGACCTGCTGCAATCAAAGCACTCAAAGGATAAGCCGTCACAGCTGCTCTATCCAGCCTATTCTTGCTCTCTGAACAATTGGCAGGTGATATTTATGTCCATTTTTGCAAGAAGTCTCTCTCTCCCTCTCTTTTTGTGTGAAATGGCATTAGAATTCTGACAAACATACTTGATTTGAGATGAGTCAGACAATGGAAATGATTTTAAGAACGCTGACAATTTACATATGTGAACAGTCTTCAATTTAGACACATTTTATTCATTTCTATGAACAATATTTGTTGATAACTGGGATAATGTGCACCATAGGCTTTGTTAAAGACCCTGAAAAGAAGTCACATAGCTAAGATAGCTATATAGCTATTTCTTGCTAAGCTAGAAATACCAGTATCTAACATGGCTGTCATCATTGCACTGTGAAGGGCAGAACCTGGGCAAAACAAAAGTGGAGGTGTAGTGAAGTAAGCAGGGGGCATGGTGTGAAAAGAGTGAGGCTACAGGATGCACCCGGACTATGTCTCGTGTTTGATCCTATTGGATCATTAATGATCTGCAATACTGTCAGTAACAACATAGATTATTAGCTGTGTAGTATATATTTTCTTTATTTGTTATAAAAAAATGACTGAGAACGTCTCTTTGAATGTGACACCTCTCGTCTCCAAAGGGGAGAGATGATGGGAGCCATTGTGCTTTGTATTCGTCTGTTCCGTTTGTCAAACATCGGGCTGCTCTTGTCATATGTCCGTCCTGACCTCTGACTTATGTGTCCAGTTTCACAGAGAGCCAGTCTCAGCGGTTGACTCGAGTTATCAAGGTGACGTGGTCATCATTCTGCCAGGAATCTACAATGTCAATAAGTCCATCTTCATACCAGACTCTATCACTGTAGAAGGTAACTTTTTAAGATTTGATTTCTGCTTGGGTAATACATTGTTTGTTGTTGTTTAAAATGTGTTCTTTTATCCGTCGTCTCTGTCTTTCCTGCTCAAAATGCTCCATAACATGCCGACTAACATGTGACTCACTGAGTGGCCACTTCCAGTGACTTCCAGGTGGCAGCAAAGCGCTTTACAGTACAGTTTACATTCACCCAGGCACACAAAGATTCATACTGTCATTCATACTGTATCTTGGAGCACATGGGACAATGTGGAGTTCGTTGTCTTGCCCAAGGACACCTCAGCAATGGGGGGAGGCAGGAATCAAACTCCTGACTCCTGCTCAGAGGACAAGTCCTCTAACCCCCTCAGCCACAGCTGCCCTATCCATCTATCTTTTCGACTGAGTCAGAAATATATATATATGTATATATATGTATGTATATATACCGTATATGTATATATATATATGTATATACACATATATATATATATATATATGTATATATATGTATATATATATATGTGTATGTATATGTGTATATATATATGTATATATGTGTATATATGTATTCCACTGTTTCCACTGTTGAGCACTGGCTCTGCCTCAAAGCAGGTGCCTAACCAGACTCCCACTTGATGCTGGTCCACAGGCAGGAACTGATAGATTGTTGGGTGGGGGGTGGGGGGTGGGCTTACTGTGACCTGTGTCTGTGTAAACACATGAACCGCCATCTTTAAAAACAGTCAATCAGTGTGATATGATTATAGTAATAATGATGATGATGTTACAGTGACTTCTCAAAGTTTGGAGATGAAGCAGCCCATGGTTTGTACTCACATCTTCTTGTGGTTCTCTGATTGAATGTGTCTGCCAGGCTTTGGGTTTCCTGACGATGTGGTGATTGAGAAGAAAAACAAGGGCGACACTTTTGTGGAGTCCACAGGAGCAGATGTCCGACTGTCCAACATTAAGCTCATCCAGCACGATGCTATCGAGGGTATACTATGTAAGTACACATCAGAGTAAACAAGTCTGTCTGTGCTGGCTCCTCACTGCACATCTCTGGAGAACCTTTACGTACAATCTGTCTCTTATTTCAGTTTGTCAGTGAAATAGGTTTGGTCCTGTTGAACAAACTGGGCACTGAGATTTCAACAAGTTTGATCCCGATGAGTCCTTTATGTTAGATTGTGTTCGATTGATTTGGATTTTTACAAAGAGACTTTATTGCAATTGTTACATATTTACATAATCAAATTAGAAAATAAATTAGAAAAATTTACATTGGAAAACATGAGGAAAATGTTAAAAACCTGTGTTTTTAATGTAGCAGATGATGTTTTTCTACTTAATAGAGTTTTTTTAACTGTCCAGATTATTGGTATGTTTGTAAAACCTACGTATATTCCAGTCACAGTCTCTGATGTTGTAGAACCAGGCTGGTTCGGCCTCCTGTCCCTCTCTGTTTTCCAATTTGTTCCCCTTACTGATATAGATTGCTGTCTTTGCTTCACCTGGGAGAAATACATCACAGAGATTGTTGTTATGGAGAAAGTAATTGAGATGTAACTGCAAGGATTTTACATATAAAGGGCAGGTTTGAAATGGTTTGGTAATTAAAGTAGTTCTGGATCTAAAGTTGTTTTTTGAGGAGAGGTTTGATCACAGCTAACTTGAAGGAAAGTGGGACACAGCCTGATGATATGGAAAGGTTGATTAGATTGACGAAGCCCATGGATATGGAAGGTAAGACTTCTTTGAGAAACTTAGTTGGAATTGGATCTAAAGTACAAGTGGTGGTTTTAGAGGATGTGGCAAAGGATGCTTATTGATTGGTGGCGATAGTAAGAAAGCTATCTAAGTTGGAGGGGGGATCTCCATTGTTTCTGTGTTATTATTATTCGTAGGTAGCTCTGGGATTGAGAAGTAGGTAGCTCTGGGATTGAGAAGTAGGTAGCTCTGGGATTGAGAAGTAGGTAGCTCTGGGATTGAGAAGTAGGTAGCTCTGGGATTGCGGAGAGGCCTTTTATATATTGTGAGGCCATCCTGCCAGTCTAAGAGCTTTTACTTGAAGGCTACGTCCTCTCGAGTCTTTGTGAAAGTTGTTTCAATTCATGCGTACGTGGATTATAGCAGGGAGCTGATTTTCTATACTTAAGAACCCTCAGGTTCAGAGGATCTGTGTTGTTTAAAACAGAGCTCAATGTGTGAGCTGCAGTGTTAAAGCCACAGACCATCTCGTGGGGTGCGAGCAGTGGATACCTGATTTGCCGTATTGAGACACAGCAGTGCATTCAAAGTTTGGCGGAGCTCCTTCCTGAAGTCCAGCTGTGGCCCTGTGGTGTAGAGACCTGGAGAATGAGCTCCTGGACACAGACATGCTGGAAGGAAGCTGACAGCTGAAGGCAATATTGTTTATCCGGGCTTTTTCTGGTGTGATGATGAATGCAAGGAAAACTCTGTGATGCCAGCTTGTTGGCGAATAAGACTTTTATTGTGAAAGGCAATCAAGCTGAATGTCAGAGATCAGACGCAGCTGTACATCTGAGAGTTTTTTTGTGTGGCTGTAAGACATCTTAATGTATATTCATTATATCACCAGTTTATGATAGGATGAGATGAGAAACACCAACCCTCTTAACCGTACTCGGCTATAGGACACCTGACCTTTGTCTGAGGTGAATAAGGAATATCCCCCAATGAGCTCAGAAAGCTGCGTAACTGATTGACACATTTAGAACCTAATGTGACACCTTATGGAGGAC